>QFEZ01005491.1:6626-60153 GCA_003316425.1 Russula lepida
CACATGGGCACTCACCCTCCCCATCCTAGGCCGTACAAGGTACTCGCCAGCCCCGTGCAGCGGGCGGACGAGTTCCATTCCGACCTATGCCCGCGCGCTCCTGCTGCAGCAACTGTACGACAAAACTGTGCAACAAAATGCCTGCGCGTGTCGCCACTCTGCGAGTATGGCCACACTGGGCCGCTACGCGTGTGGTCTAAATTACTTGAGTATTGCTTTTGAGAATCTCTGCTGTGGAGTCGATACCAGTTGATTTCGAAGCATATCATTGTCGGCCAGTGCTTAAATGGTTCCCTACTACCCAAACGTATTCAACATTCAGGTCCTGTTCCCCGTGACATCGGCATTGATGACGACTCTGAAATCATGTGCTCAGGCTTTTACTTAGTAGATTGCCAAAGAAAAACACATGTTTTCAAATCGTCATTGTAACAATTTACCAAAGGAATACCGGGAACATGTCCCCAACGCTGTGTACCCAGCCTTCTTGGCTTGCGCATCAAAGTTCGGTCGCTCACCCATGGGGGGGAGGCGTGATTCTACTGGCAGGCACCGCCAATAACAGTGTTGGTTTTGAATATATCAGCTCGATCAAAAAGATGCTCACCCAGTAGTGCCTGTAGTGGTCGTGCGAACTCAATATAGAGCTGTAGAAATCTTGTAATTGGCTTACGCGAAGAACAAGGAAAAAGAACAGGCCACTGATCAAGCGGATAATGTCGTTGATAGCCATCCTTAAATACATCTTCCAGCATCCTACGAAGAGGTACTTGAGGGTGGATCACCTGTGATTGATCACCAGGGTGATTTCTAGCCTGGCAGTATCAGGGACATCACACCCCAGCCACCCACAACGGTGCCAACCACCTTCACCTTATGGCTGTAATGGTCACGTTCTTGGGCTACTGTACATCTCTCTCCGACTCTCTCATCAGAAAAATCAGCATCAGCATATTATTTTTTGGACTTAATAAGCTCACTATGAAGTCAAAAGGTTGAAAAGTGAAAAGGCATTCAGATAGACCTCCTCCCTGAAAAGTTACGGTATGGGTAGTCAGTTATAAAGCGGTGTTTATGCACTTTTTACTTTAGTAAGTCCCTTTATATAAAGTCAAAAAGTCAGAAAAGCTAGAAAATAATTTGACGTTTTGCTAATGCTCAGACCTACGCTAGGCATGTTGGATAGTGTCCTCTTGGTGGACTAGAAAAATGGGGTAATTTGAACGTAGTGTAAGTCTAGTGTTCGGATCAGTGATTG
The DNA here is from genome assembly GCA_003316425.1 of Russula lepida. NCBI lineage: Eukaryota > Fungi > Basidiomycota > Agaricomycetes > Russulales > Russulaceae > Russula > Russula lepida. Next base: position 7,885 of record QFEZ01005491.1, read on the forward strand.
ACAGCAAACAAGTCACGTGTCATCCACGTGTCATTGATTGGTGGTGACGGCGGCCCTGACGGGCCTCCACCGTGACGCTCGGAACTATTGACCACTTATTGACTTCGATGTTCGTCTAAAACCCTCTGAATTACTCCTCCAATGAACCAGTCCAGCGCTGATAGAGCTTCGCATCTCTTGAAAGCGTTCCATTGCCGACGAAAAAAATCTGTTGCTGTCACGACTACAGACATTGCCAGGGCTCGGTAACTTTCCTGGTTTCCAGCTGGTTATCACCATGGCCTGCTAGAGAACGTGGATTCTTTCAATCTAGAGGTCACGGACATAAGACTCATGGGCAGTCGGTAACATTTTTTGGGCCACGAGGCCAAGGGTTGATTAAATAAGGTTAATGACAGGTGAGCGTTATGCGGTGGGGTGGTCAAGGCTGTGTAATAGGTTTTCTTGCCTCGTTTAAATAAAACTGCGGCACTGATCACTGCGTTGGAAGCAATCCATTCGCCTTTCATTCAAACCCTTCGCCCCCTGCCACCGAATACTGTACCCATCCATGAGCCCACTAAGGTATGACAAGTAAATTCTACCCACCTGATTGACGACTGCAGTAACTAAGATGGTCTTAAATAGCCTTGCTCCGAAGTGTCCCGATCATCCCGTCTCCCCCTGTTGTCGAGACAAGTGCCGACGATTACCTCATTATCATTACCTCCCCTCCTCCGCTCATCCGTCCGTTTAGATGAGCCGTTGCTAAAGAATCATGCACTTTATCGGACCTCGAAAACTCCACGGCGACGTACGTCTTCTGCGCAATGCCCTGCAACAACTGCTGACACATATGACATAGGCCAGGCCCTAATCAACATACTCTCCGATGATGCCCTCTTAGAAATATTTGATTTCTATGTGCATGAAACCAAGAGGACGAATAGATGGATGACACTGGTGCACGTGTGTCAAAGATGGCGTATCATCGTTTTTGGCTCACCGCGTCGCCTGGATCTGCAACTTGTCTGCACAAATGTAACCCCTGTGAGGAGGACGCTGAATGTCTGGCCACCCTTTCCCATCGTCATAGACCAATATTTCGTATCGACCCAGGATATCGATAACATCCTCGCCGCACTCGAACCCAATGACCGTATACGTAAAATCATACTCTGGCATATTCCAAGTGCGCAATGGGAGAAAGTCTTAGCAGCAATGCAGGTCCAATTCCCCTCACTGACTCATCTGGAGCTTTCTTCATCAGAAACGCCGCTGGTTGCTACTGATATAATCTTAGAAGGATCTGCACCACGTCTACAGGTGCTCACGTTGAATGGCATCTCATTTCGGGGATTACCGAATCTTCTTTTCTCCGCTACTGACCTTGTCACTCTTGACCTTATGAGAACCCCTCATTCCGCATATGTTTCACCCGAGATGATGGTCACTTGCCTCTCCACGTTGACAAGGTTGAAATTCTTTTATCTGGGATTTAAATCACCTCAATCTCGCCCCGACCTGCAAAGGCGACCTCGCCCTCCGCCCACCCGCGCAATTCTCCCCGCGCTCTCGTCTTTTCTGTTCCGAGGGGTCAGCGAATATTTGGAGGATCTCGTGTCCAGAATCGATGCTCCTCAACTCGGCCAAGTGCACATATCCCTCTTCCATCAGCTCATTTTCGACACTCCCCAGCTCACCCAGTTCATCCGTCGCATACCAACTGTCCAGGCACACGATCAGGCACAAGCACGTTTGGTTTTTTCTGATCGGCTCGTTTCTGTCGTTTTTCCGCGGACACCTAGCGGAGTGTTCTGCTTGAGAATCTTATGCGGACAGTCAGATTGGCAGCTTTCCTCCCTGGCACGGATCTGTGTCTCGTCCTTTCCTCAAGCTCTCATCCCCACGGTGGAACACTTCTACATCGTCGAAGATTCACCCCTTCGACCTCATTGGCAAGATGATTTCGAGAGTAGCCAATGGCTGGAAATTTTACACCCATTTACCGCTGTGAAGAATCTCTACTTGTCCAAGGAACTTGCATCACATGTTGCGCAATCCCTTCAAGATCTTGTCCAGCGACGAGTGAGGGAATTGCTACCTGCTCTTCAAAATCTTTTCTTGGAGGAACTTCACCCATCGGGACCTGTTACAGAAACCATTGGGAGGTTTGTTGCCGCACGACAGTCCTCCGATCACCCTATAGCCATTTCTCCATGGAAGAGAGATAGACTTTACGAATGATCAGTGCCTTGTATGCTATACCATTGACGTTCGGCATCTTTTACGTACCACCTGCCATCATTCATATGATCCATCGTTTGACCCCCGCCCTAGATCTCACAGTACTGTAACAGTTCGTCATATCCGTGTAATATAATATAAATCCGAAACACAGTTTGAAGAGCCATTTACCGTATTACTGTACCCCCCCGACAGTGTCCTCCTTGCTTGAACTGTATCTATTCAAGGATTGGTTTTATAAGAACGGAAAGGGTGACGTGTGCGTGGGGGACTGACACTTGGTGCAGCTCTGCGAACTCATGTTCCTGCGGGGCACTTTATTTCGTCCATTCTACCTTACTCATGTCCTTGAGGTGACTAGATGTGTGTCTTGAGCATGCGCTAGAGCACCAGCGATGCACACCCTGCTTCCCCCAAATTGACCTTATTTCCCACACAATCCTTTATGAGCGACATCAGGAAAAACGTAACGCTAGCGGCAAATAAATTATTGATGAGTCATTTACAGTGAATTCCGAAAACCTTGTCATGCTCCATTTTGAAAAAAAAAATGGAGTGGCATCCGGCAAACTCCGCTAAGGTGCAGCGTTTGCACTGGCTATGTATTCTGAGTATGCTGCACATACCCGTGGACTTAGTAACTTCGAAGAAATATTTAATGGTTTAGTGAGGCTCTATTTGCAGAGTTGTATATTGTGCGCGAGCGTGCATGACCAGCATCGTCGGCCACCAGCACTTCAACTTCTCAGGCTCAGTGTAGTCCTTCATTTACGTCCCTGACACTGCCGCATGCGTCCGCGGCCTTAGTGATCTCGAGGATGCGTGTAGCAAACATAGGTGGGAATTACTACAAGATATAGCGTCCTGCGGAGGTCTGTGAAACCATTTGCGACGCTTCCTGCCCCTAAGGGGTCACTAACAGAGGATAGCAGTCGTGCACACTAGTGCAAGCTCTGCTGCTTCGTATGTGAGGCCGCTCAAGTTGTGTTCATGTTCTGTTTGTGCCGCTAAGGCTGCACATAGTACAGCAATGTCAGAAACAGAAGGGAAGGCTGCACTATGTCTAAGGGGTCACTAACAGAGACAGCAGTTGATATAAGTCGTGCATGCCAGTGCACGCTTTTTTGCTCTGCAAATTAGTCCTAAGTAAGCTACTACACACGTCCTCGAAGCTGCAAAGGCTGCGCGCACATGCAGCAGTGTCAGGGATGTAGATGAAGGGCTATACTGAGCCTGAGAAGTTGAAGTGCTGGTGGCCGATGATGCTAATCATGCACACTTGCGCACACTACACAACTCTGCAAATGGAGCCTCACTAAACCACTACATATTTCTTCAAAGTTTCTAGGTCCCCGAGTATGTGCAGCATACTCAGAATACATAGCCAGTGCGAACGCTGCACCTCAGCGGAGTTTGCCGGATGCCACCATTTTTAAAAAAAAATGGTGCATGACAAGGTTTTCGGAATTCGCTGTAATTACTGTAATTGTTTATTCAGTTTATTATGCTTATACCAACTTTCCTGAAAATAAGGCTATGATCCTGGACGGAGATACTGTATGAAATGGGCGCTCAAAAGCATTCCTCGGACATTTCTCCATCAAACCCTTCTTTCTGTCGCCAAATTTTGTAGTCATCAATGAGCTCACCACAGTATGTCGATAGGGATTCACCCATGGGATTACTGAAGTAATTAAGTCTTGAATAGCCCTTCTCAAGAGTGTCCCAATCCCCCAGTCTCCTCACCGCCGTCGACAATCACTTTACAATCATTTCTTCACCGCCTCCACTCATCCGTCCGTTCAGAAGGCCTTTTGACAGTAAAGAATCATGTGCGTCACCGGACTCGGAAGATTCTAAACAAACCACGTCGACGTACACAATTGCTTGCGACAACTGCCGCCGATGGGCATGATGTACTAGTAGGCCGGGCATCAATCGATATCAGGATATCGATGCTCCTCGATGATGCCCTGCCCCTTCGACCAATGTCTTCTGTGCAAAGCTCCACGACAACCGTCGATCGGTCCGATATAGGCCAAGTGCCAATCGACATCCTCTCCGACGATGCCCTCCTAGAAATATTTGATTTCTATGTGCATGAAACCGAGGGAACGAATAGATGGATGAGACTGATGCACGTGTGTCAAAGATGGCGTAACATTATCTTGGGGTCACCACGTGGCCTAAATCTGCAACTTGTCTGCACAGAAAGAACGCCTGCAAGGAGGACGCTGAATGCCTGGCCACCCTTGCCCATCGTCATTGAGCAATCTTACGGACCGACCCGGGATATGGATAACATCCTCGCGGCACTCGAACCCAACGACCGTATACATAAAATCACACTGTCGTGTATTTCAAGTGTGCAATGGGAGAACGTTTTGCCAGCGATGCGGGGACAATTTCCCTCACTGACACATCTGGAGCTTGCTTCGTCAGAAACGCCGCCAGTTGCCATAGATCTAATCTCAGGATCTGCACCACGTCTGCGGGTGCTCACGTTGGATGGCATCTCATTGCGGGGATTACCGAAATTTCTTTTGTCCACCACTGACCTCGTCGTTCTTGACCTCTTTAATATTCCCCATTCCGGACATATTTCACCCGAGGTGATGGCCACATGCCTCTCCACGCTAGCAAGTCTCAAAATACTGTGGTTGGAATTCGAATCGCCTCAATCTGGCCCAGATCGGGAACACCGACTTCCACGTCCGCCCACACGCTCTGTCCTTCCTGCCCTGAGGTGTTTTTGGTTCCGAGGAGTCAGCGAATATCTGGAGGATCTCGTGTCAAGAATTGATGCCCCTCAACTTGGTCAATTGTCCATAACCTTCTTTCATCAGCATATATTCGACACTCCACAGCTCACCCAGTTCATCGGTCGCATACCAACACTCAAGGCACAGGACCAATTGGAAGCTCGTCTGGTCTTTTCACTACGGGACGTTTATGTCGTATTTCCATGGGCACTTGGCGGAGAGTTCCGTATCGGAATCCCACGCATAAAATTAGATTGGCAGCTTTCCGCCCTGGCACAGCTCTGTACCTCGTCGTTCCCTCAGATACTCATTCCCACGGTGGAACACCTCTACATCGTCGAGAGGAGATACTCCAGACCTTATTGGCAAGACGATATTGAGAATAGCCAATGGCTGGATATTTTACGCCCATTTACGGCCGTGAAGGATCTCTACCTGTCCGAGGAACTTGCACCGCGCGTCGCACCATCCCTGCAAGAGCTTGTCGAGGGACGAGTGGCCGAATCATTGACTGCCCTGCGTGGTCTTCACGTGGAGGACAACTATCGGAAATCGCAACTTATTGGCGCTCGATGGCTGTCCAATCTCCCTATGGCCGTTTATCGTTGGCCAAGACCCGGCGTAACTTTGTGGTCATTCGGGATTCCAGACGTGTATCCGGACGTATATCCAAAGTTAATTTTCTTTGGAGATTGATCGGTCTCGTACGCTTTTCCATTTATGTTAGACGCCTTTCACATATTACTCGCCATCGTTCTTTAGTAGATTCATTATGTGACTCCCCAGACATAACTCCGAGTCATTATGGATGTCGACCACCCGACCATCTGGTTCACCAGTGCTCCGCGAATGGTGTCGGCCTTGATTTCAAACTTCTGGGGCATTTTGGGGGCCTGGACGTGACCCTCTGAGCTTTGCGCGGAACGGAGCGGACCATCTGCGTCGGACCGCCCGCTGCAGGTGCCAATCTTCAACATCACTTTTATTCTTCGCCTCTTCCATCTTCATAGCTTCATGTCGACGCTAATCCAGCCACGGCCTCCCCGACTACTGATGCAAGACAAAACATGAACACATCTCAATCCCACCCCTTTCCGCTTTTATTGCCTTTCCCCTTCCTTCCTTCCCTCCTTTCATCCCTCGTACAGTACGTCAAGTCCTCTGAGGTCGCAATGGGATCAAGCAGAAGGGAGATGAGAGAAAGGCCGAGAAAAAAGGAGACTGCGTTACTGTTCAGCGGGAGCGCGATCGAATCCATGAATGCATGTCTTTGAGACTTAGGACTGAGTGGATTGACTGTATCAGAGCGCCCAGTCATACCAGTGGGCTCCCGGTCCAACCACCCACCACCCAAGCCCATTCAGGGCCGATCAACCCCTCGCATACAAAGAGTAGTCAGGTCAAAAATCCCTCGATTTACGGTACCGCGCTCGGTTACGTTGCCTGACGAGATATAATACAATGAGCAAGAGTATATATGATAATGTTGAGAATATGTTCTGAATGATGTCTCAGGAGCCAAATAACGTTATTGAGAAATATGACGGAGGAAGGCGAGGAATATAAATATGGGATAGCGCAATCAATCACCTCAAACGGGTCGCAGACAAAAAATAACACCACTAATCATCGTTCCACTCATATCCGTCTCTCTTCCACTGAGAGATAGCCACAGGTTGATTGGAGAGCTGTCGTGCTGCAACAAACCTCCCAATGGCCTCCTCAACAGGTCTTGCCAATGATGAATGAAGTTCCTCCAAAAAGAGATTCTGCAGGGTGGGTAATGCCTCTGACGCTCTTCTCCCGACGAGCTCCCGAAGGAAGGGAGCGATACGTGGTGAAAGTTCCCTAGAAAGGTAGAGATTCTTCACAGAGGTAAATGGGTGTAAAAGTTCCAGCCATTCGCTGTTCCTGATAGCGTCTTGCCAATGGAATGGTGAAGGTGTTTCCTCGAGGATGGAAAGGTGTTCCACCGTGGAGATGAGAGGATGAGGGAAAGACGAGGCGCAAACCCGCGCCAGAGAAGAAAGCTGCCAATCTGACTGTCTGCACAAGACTCCCAACTGGAGAACCCTGTCAGATGTCCCTTCCCGTAGAAACGTCACACTAGCGCCCCAATCAGAGAAGCACATTAGTTGTGGTTGATTTTGTAACTTGAGTGTTTGGGTGCGACTGATGAACTGGGAAAGCTCTGGAGTGTCGAAATTCAATTCATAGAAGAAGCCGATAAAGAAGGAGTGGAGTAGAGGGGCATCGATCCTGGCGACAAGATCCTCCAAGTATTCGCTGGCTCCTCGAAACCAAAACCGAGTGAGAGCAGGGAGAACAGATCGTTTCGATCGAGGTGGACGTGGGCTTTGCTGGACAGGGCGGGATTGAGGCGATTCGAATTCTAAATCCAGTTTTTCGAGCCTTGTCAATGTGGAGAGGCAGGTGACCATCGCCTCGGGTGAAATATACCCGGAATGGGGAATTTCCCAAAGACGAAGATCGACAAGGTCAGTGGTGGACAACAGAAGCTTCGGTAATCCCGGAAATGGAATACGATCCAACTCGAGGAATCGAAGACGTGGCGCGGATCCTCCCAGGAATGAATTAGGAACGACGGGCGGCGTTACATCTTCCGATTTAAGCCGCAAATGGGTCAGTGCAGGGAATGGTTCGTTCATCGCTCCCAAGACTCGTCTGGGTTGCAGACCCGGAATAGGTGTGAGTGTAATCCGACATACACGTTGGTTGTGCTCGAGTGCTGCAATGATGTTGGCCACCCCCCACGTTAAGTAACCAGAGGACTGTACGACAATGGGCAAGGCCGGCCAGATATTCAGCGTCCTCCCCACAGGCAACCAGGATGTGCACCGAAGTTGTAAATTCAGGCGACGTGATGACCGAAAAACGACGTTCCGCCATTTCCGACACACGTGCACCAGTGTATGCCATCCGTTTATCGAAGCGGCTTCGTCCACGTAAAAACCAAATATTAGTTGAAGGGCATTCTCCGGGAGCTTGTCGATTGTCACCCGGCCAACATCGAACCAGTCCTCAGCTGCCGCAAGGTGTGGCGCAGAAGACTTACGTCGACGTGACTTGTTCTTGGGCTTCTTTAGAAATTTCCGGGTCAGGCGACGTGCCAGTGAACGATTCTTTACGGTCAACGAGCCTCCTGGAGGGACCGATGACCAGAGGCGGCTGAGCGATAATGGTTGGGCCGCCGCTTGGGCGAGGGCGGACGATCGTGGTGAGACTGGATCATGGTGACGCTTTCGAGAAACGCTATGATTGGAGACTTTATTAGCTACTCCGATAATCTGGTGTGTGCATTTCCCTTGACATACCGCTGTAAGCTCATCGATGAGTATCCGGCGTAAAGAAGTGAAGAGGATGTGAGCGCGGAGGTATTGCTTTGAATTTACTCACCGCTGCGATTTTATGCGAAACACTAACCCCATCACACAGCTTTCGCCCCCGAGTCGCCCATACATCCTATGCCAGATCAACTGAGACAACGTGACTCTAATTAATTGAACTCTGAATGCACTACCTCCACGGTCATCGCACTCTCAGTATGTACGAATGACTGCACGTGGTAACCAGGGGAAGTGCATGGCGATCAAAAACGCTGTGCATCTTACAGCATGCATGAGCGCTCAGCATACTGTAGATTGCTAGTCTAGCCGAGACGCTATCTTTGGCCTTCTCGGAGTCTGAGCTAGTAATTGGGCAAGAAAGCCGAAGGTTAATAAGACAATGGCGATTGATTGGTTCATGATACCGATGAAGGGAGAATCGTGGAACCATGCCCGCGCCTGTAGGCCAGAGCAAAGGTTTTGGTGATCTTTCTTGGCTAAGGACAGCGATGTCACGCATTCCGAAGGTGGTGCCCAAAACAGAGATGTGGCACCGGCTAGTCACGGCGAGTCTGATTGTACAGCCTCGCCATCCCTTGGACCAACATGGACGGGGTAAGATGGTTTCCCATGCAAACCGAGTTAATCCCATCGCGTAAAAAGTTTTGATACGAGTAACCTGCATTACTATCCAATCAATCCTTTTGTGCGATCGTTGCACGGCGAAGGTTATTCGTGAAGTCAATTGTGATTATGGTGAGATTTTCAACCCTGCACCAACGCCCTTGCATGGTGCGTGCATTGGGCCAGCATTGGTACATCATTCATCAGGAAAATTTTCAGTTGCTAGCGAGTGCTAGCCGGTGCTAGCGAGGCACTAGCGAGTGCTAGCGAGAGTAGGCTATCGTGCTTATTGACAGTTAGCACTCGTTAGCAACTGAGGTTTTTCCTGATGTCACTAATAACGCCCAGTGTCAGATTCACGCGATTTAACAATACCACCATGGTAAGGCAAGAGAGAATACTCCGTTCGATCAAAATGCGCCCCACCGTCAGTCTTGGGGCCCGGGTTGAAAGACGTGTAGGGTTCAAATTAATGGGGAAAGATCGGCTGCGGGCGTCGCGGTAGTCACAGCCAAGGGGAATTGGCCGAGGTCGCCGAGTGGCCGGCGGTCTCGCCAGCCCCACGTAGAGATAGCTCCGAGCTCCTTTCGCTTCGACATCCATGGCGCATCAACACCTCTTCTTTTCGCCTGCACGTTCAACCCCTTTTCTGCACGTGTTTATTATCCGAGTCGGTATTGGGGTATAGTGCGTAGACTTACTAGCATACGTCAAGTGATGTCAAGGGAATGGAATCAAATACAGTAGGCGAGAACGCCGCAAGTTGGAAGTAGCGGAAGAAGCCGAAGCAAAAGGATGCTGTGAACCAGCGCATTTATTGTAAGAGTTTTGGACTGAGACAGTGATATCCCAAGCTTCGTAGGGTCAGGTAGCTTTGCGATGCTCAAATGGCAATGGGCTGTGTGTAGGTGTGCTCGTCATCGGCTGAGCTGCAACGGTACTCGAGATATTGACGTGGGAATGAAAGAGGCTGGGAATTCCGGCGTGTGGCGAAACCAAAGAGAATTCAGCTAGGCGGTCCGGCTCCGCCAGGCCACGTGTCAGAGCTGGCGGGGATGGCTTTACTACTAGTACTGTCACGGTCCTCTGTAGCTCTGCTTCCTTCACAAGTCCACTTGGCCGAGTCTCTTCAATGATAAGGCCCTGAAACACATCAATATATTACGACCATTTGCCAGTGAGCTGATGAGGTGCCCCAATTTCATAAATACAAGCGGCCCACAGCGCAAAGTGATAAAGTGACAGATAAACCGATGGAAAGCTTCCGGCCATTTTATTGGACCTAGGTGAACTCCACTGCACATTTCTCCATTCTTCTTACTCAAGTGAATCTGTTTCTGATGCTCGCAGAAACAATGCTCTTCCACACGACGTGTAAGTCGTGACTATATGACCTGCCCTATCCACCAAACATGCCCGGTCTGACATTCAACAGCTAATTTTTCACGGGAATATTCTATGACGAACTAACTATTGGAGGGTCACATTGATGACTCAATCATCTCTGCTCAGTTGAGTGACCTTAGCTTCTCTGCGTGACCGAAATTGGAGGAGTTGTGGGATGTCAACGATGAGCCGGTTGAAGAAATTTGAATCTTACGCGGAGACTGTTGGATTGAGGGACATCTACTCTGGCCACAATACAATTTCTTCCAGGCACTCGCCAATGCCTTCGAAGTATAACCAGGTGAGAGCGGTATTCCTTCGCGATACATGTGAATCTGCCCCATGTCTATGGACACAGGCCAGTCGAATGGCTTTCCATATCTGGCGGTAGTACCAAAATTTCTTTTACCTGCATGTAACATTGAATCTGATGCTGAATACATTTCCTACTAGGCGACCGTCATTACGGTGTGCTTGACGATACTCGAGTCCCTTACTGTCGAAATTCAGTCCTCTCGGTTTGTCTCTATGCAACATACAAGGGAGCTGACGTCCCACACGAAATTTCAAGCGCGTACCCGGATAACCTCGTGGCTTTCCGTGTGGCTGGTCAAAACCATGTTCTCCAGCCAGCTTACCTTTGGCCTTGCACAACTCCCCCAATTAACCAGTCACACAGAAAAGCTCATGTTACGCAACCGAACCGAGGTGGCGTTCGGCAGATACGCAGTCCGCAGTTGAGTCGGCCCTCTTATTACTCTTTATTAACCGGCGTCTTGCGCACGGAGGGTTGTATTCGCAGATTTCGCCGTTTCATATTAGTGACCCCCTATTACTGGTATGATATGACTTGTTGTTCGCACTCCAGGACATTACTTCACTGACCTTTAGTAGATACGGCTTATGTTTGCACCCTTGTCAAAAATTAGGACAGAAAGACTCCGACCTATAGGCAGGGGATGGGGCATTGTTATATTGAGTAGGAGTGGATCCGTCCCACGTATACTTGGATTAGACATGAAGGATCTTTTGATGGGGAAAACAAACTGTATTTCAAAGTACAAGTAGCTGTATCTCGAGGTGATGATTGGTTGGCAATTTCATTTCCCAGATAGGCGATTTGATGCAAGTCAACCCTTTCAATCTCTTCTTATTGATGGACCGGCTCACGGCTAGATCCCTATATTCCCAGCACACATCCACCTCCCTTTTTTGATTTGAGCACAGAGATCCGTTGCTGGGACTAGAAATCTTCAATAACGATCATCTCTTCGAGCACTCTAACACCATGCAGGGGCGGTGGGCAATACGGGCAGCCTGCAGCAGCGCAAGTTCTGGAGACTCTTCTAGAGCTTTGTTCGACTCACGACCAGCTGTCTCTACATACCCGTACACGTAAATGAGAATCCTGTTAGAGTTCCTCCCGGGCAAGCCAGCGGTTAATAAGTGCAAGTGCTTCCGTTGGCTTGTCATAAGGCACCTTGAAATCCGCGGACGAGTAAGTCAGGAAAGGAAAAAAGGACCCCAAAGCGAGGGGAGATAAACAAAGAAAAAGCGTACCATATGACCAGCCGCGTCGACAGTGGCAAACGTAAGGCCATGCGCACTGCGCGTCTTGCCCGCCACATGTCCATTGACGTGCCACTCGCGCAGCGGGAACGCCACAAAGTCCTCCTGGCCATGCCACTCGAGCTCGAGAGTCCACGCCTCGTTTCCAATCCAATTGCATATCCAGTCGTACGTCCCGACGTAGATGAGCACGCGCACCTGGCGCGCCAGCAGCGCACCGACGTAGTCCGTTGAGCTATGCATGTGGTCTTGCGCTGCGCTGAATGCCATGCCGACTGTCGGCGAACAGGCTGAGAACTTCTCCGAGACGTGTGGGTCGACTCCAAGCGTCATACGGACATCCGGGCGATCGAGGAAGTGGGAGATGACCCTACGTGAGAAAGCGTATAAACGTCGAGGAATGGCGTGAGACTTCATAAGAAAGGTCATACTTGATCACTGGGTAACATAAACTCTCAGGGTCACCACATGGACGACTGATGTCGTAATAGTTGAGCCCTATGCATGTCTATATGTCAACTGATGAGGGAGACAAATGCGGACAAACCAGTGGCAATATATGGATCTGAAAGCTCAGTTGAACAGAAGACACACGCAGCCCTACAGTTCATTTCGTCGTACTGATCGATGCATGCGTCTTTAACCCATTTCTTACATCGTGGGAGCTGGTTGACGAAGTTGGTCTTAGACACCCCCAATTTAAACACGAATAAACTCAACGTACGGCCTTCTTCATACGTATGCAAGTGCTAAAAAATGAATGAGGACCTAAAATGGAGCCGAAAAGAAGGCCAACCTAATGTCCAGTACCGGGGGCACAGTAGAGGGGGTACATGTCATATAATAGTATGTGTCAGTCATCGTGAATGGATCCGTTATTCCGTTTCCTGAGGAGATCTCGAGTCAGCAACACCAAACGTTTCGTGCCTCACTGTACACACCAATAATGACTGAAGTAAGATTGATCGGAGACAGGCCCTTCCCAACGAGTACGGCGTTCTGGTCATAGACGGCAGAGGCAAAGAGTGGGATATACCGTCCCTACAGACCGGTCCCTCCGTGAGGACCAAAAATAAGCTAATAGATGAGCACATACACCATATGATTCACCAGCCATATGGAAAGCGCGCCCTTTAAACGAGGGAAAGTTCTCAAAGAAGATTGCAACGAACGCAGCAATATCCTGGGCTGCTTCTTCGGAGGTACTCTGTAAACCATGATAAGGAAAGGAAAGGAAAGCGAACGAAGACATGGCATACAACTGACTGGCCATGTTCGGCGTAAGAGAAGCCAACACCGATAGGCTGGTCAACAAAAAAGACGTTGGCATTACTGTTCCACGATTCTTTAAAGAACGTTGGACCATCAGTTGCATTGGTAACCCGACAGGGTCCTGGATTTGAGATGTATATGGTGCTGATGTCGAAAGAATTCGTATGCGCGTACCTAACTCCATGAGGAGTCCAAGAGACGAAGAGCAACCAGGACCTAAAATCAGACCCTTAGTATGGCGCAGAACAGGACTGATGTTTGGGTGGCATATAAGGTCCCAGTACAGTCGACTGTATGTCATACAAGACACAAAGACGGCATAAAAAGGCTCACCTCCATTTGTCCAAAAGATCACATCGTCCTTGTTCGGGTCATTCCTACTCTCAAAAAAGTAGAAGAACAAGTGTTTGGCCTGAAAATCGATGTAACCAGTGTACGCTCTAGACAGCAGTTCAGACGGACACGTCAGGTACACGCGGGCGACACTCACTTCACTGTAGTGTCACAAAAGTTAGTCTGTTTGATCCTTGCACTGTACTTTGGGAAGACAGGGTGATACAAAGTAGTCCACTGGTCAGATTTTATAGCACTGAGCTGTCCAACAGGTTCGAACTTCAATTGAAAGGCCCAGGGATCAGTGTGAATTGGTGAAACGAAAGGTCAACCGCCCTCATCACCTCAGTGTCTATGGAGTGCACCGGGACTTGAGCCTTCGCAAAGAGGGTGTCAGAGTCTTGTACATGTAGGTTTACAGAGGCGACGGCTACGCCCACAAGAACGAGCGAGACTGAAAGAAGTCTAGGGAACATAACTGTCGCGGTCCCCAAGACGTTCGTGTTTGGTTAGCTACTGGTTAGCTCTGTTTGGTTGTCCGGTGATACCGGTCCGGTAAGTCCCTTAAAATGGGCGGAGTCGAACTTGAGCTGGGTTGGCCCGAGCTTCATTTTTACGGTCGCCCAGCTTGTCTGTAACCCCCATTATCATATTTCCAAGCAGCCAATTTTCCTTCCACATGATGAATTCTCATCTTCTCGATTTTTATCGCTGATTCTAAATCTAGAGTGACTAGGCAAGTCCCTTAGCCATGCTCAAAATCGTGCCCTTATTGACCTTTCTACTGATAAACAGCATACCTGGCTCTATGTACTAGTGCTCCTGGGTCCTTGAACTTGATGGCCCTTCCGAACGATTAGTGAGAGTGGGGAGCTCCCCAGACGTTGTGGAAAACCCAGTGAAGGTCGAGGACGAGTAGTTATTTTTTCAAGCGACGGCTGCGCTGACAGATCCGATGCAGGCTGTGCAATGACTCATGCGCTCCCTTCGTGGCCATATTTGATTTCTACCAAGGAGATGCCATGCATCGTGTGCTCCAACGTGTGGAAGTGGTATTGCCTGGCGCACGTATGTCTAAGATGGCGCCATATTGTCCTTGCATCAACATGTCATTTGTGTCTGCAACGTTTTCTCATGCTCGTCACTCAAGCGAGGATTTCACCAGATGGCTGGCTACCCTTGCCTATCATTATACATTACTTACCCCTGCGTGCAGTAGGATGGTCCGAGGAGAATATGGTTGCCGCATTCGAGCACGAGATTGATAACGCATACGCGACGACCGTGTTCGAGTGTGGCAATGAAGTTATCCCTCCCTTAGTAAAAGGCTTATTTAGATGATGATGATAGGCAAGGTTGGTCAGACAGCCAGCAAATTTCTTGTTGGTGTATCCTATCGTGATGAGCCGCAGATTACGGAAGCGAGGTGATACAGGGATGGTATATCGCCATTTTCGACATACTTGCACCAGGACGTGCGATCTCCACACGTAGGGAAAAGCGTTCATGGCATCCTCTCGGTAGAAACCTAATATGGCGCCTTTTCATTCTGAAAAAGCTCCTGACGACTATACGCTTGCATTATAGATGAGGAACATCATTCACCGATCTTATTTTCATGCTGGATCTTATTCATGCTATATAGATGATGAACGCAAATCGGAACATAACGAATACACCCATCATGGTTTCCATCAATATCTCACCCCATTACTTACACCTTCTCACCTAGCCTCCGTCCAACTGAGACATAGTATATTGTATGGCGATGCAGATATCTCGATACATCCTTGTCACAAACCCCACGGGTAGCTACCTTGCGGAGGATGCAGTGTGATCACGCGTTTGTCTGTGAAGTTGTCAACGTTAAATCTACCATAACCACTCGATCCTCTGTATAATCCACGTAAGCTAAGAGATTCTGTTCATCATGAAGTCGAACATACCCAAGCCCGGTAAGCCCGATTTCATTTTCAACGTGGAAAGTTGAGCCATTGATGTTCACCGAACCTGCCGTTGAAAAGGAATATAGGGTGAGGCAACTAAATGGTAAGGAGTCACGTACCTGAACGGATACGCGTCGCTACGTTGATCGCGTTGGACACATCCCTTGTCCAAAGGGACGCTGCCAACGAGTAGTCAGACGCGTTTGCGAGTTCGACGGCCTCATCGATGGTGTTGACGGACGTCAGGGCAAGGACAGGCCCAAAGGATTCGCGCTGCCAAAGTCTTGTCTCTGGCTTGACACCCAGAAGGACATGAGGCTTCAGAAGAGCGGGACCAGCTTTCGCCATGTCACCAAGGAGAACCTCGGCGCCAGCCTCCTTAGCCTCCTTGATCATCACGGTGATGTTATCTGCGCTACGCTCTGTAAAGAGCGACGAAAATTTAGAGTTCGTCGGATCACCAACAGTGAGGGTACTGAGGTGCCGCTTGATAGCGGAAACGAGTGGTTCAAGGACCGGTCGTTGTACAATCACACGCTCTGTGGCCATACAAATCTGACCAGAGAAAAAGAATCCGCCGACTACGATAGCCCGCGAGGCTTGTTCAATGTCGGCGTCCGCAAGGACCTGAAAACCGCACGCTGAATGCCAACTCGGCCGTATATAATTACAATGGCATCACGCACCACCGAGGGTGCCTTGCCACCAAGCTCAAAGACACAAGGCTTGAGATGTTTGGCTGCCTCTGTCGCGATTATCTTGCCAACGTAATCGGATCCAGTGAACTGACCGACCACCCAATACTGTATCAGAAATTATCGGGGAAAGACCGAAGATATGCACCGTAATTTTCTTGACTGCCGGATGTGCGATTATTTCCGGCGTCAACGTGGGTACGTCCTTCGCGGATACAGTCACGAAATTGACAACGCCTGCGGGAAGGCCTGCCTATTATGGGCGTCAGCTATGACTACGAGTTCTAAATGTTGCATTTACGGACTTCATGCAACGCATCTATGACCAGGGAAGAGGTATATGGACAATATTCCGAGGGTTTCACCACTACCGTGTTGCCACAGACGAGCGGAATGGCTACGGAAGAAACCAAGAGCGGAATAGGAAAATTCCATGGGACTACCGAATATCTGTCGTTTCGATAAGCTCACGACAAAGACAATGGTCAAGTCATGAGACGTACATAACCCCTTGCGCACGCCTCTGAATAAATACCTGTCCTCCTGGGACAAGGCTAGGAAGTGTCTCGCCCCTCAAATCGTTCACCAGAGTGGCGACGCTCGCCAGCAAGCCAGATCCAGCGCTAAAATTAAATATAATAGGTTCTTCTGGCATCGCCAACTCTGCTCGCATCGCAACAGCGGCCTTCTTCTGCCATTCCTCAGATTCGAGCGTTGCCGCCGCACGAAGAAGAATATTCCGACGCGTTGTGTATCCGGTGGCCTCCCAGGCGGGGAACGCCCGTTGTGCAGCTTCGATGGCTGCACGGCAGTCCTCCAAAGATGCCGCGGCCGCAGTCGAGGCGAAGGAGCCATTGTATGGGTTGTGAACGGAGAAGGTGGCACCTGTACTCGCAGGGCGATGCTCGCCATTGATAAGTAGGTGAGTGAAAGGAACGTCGGACATGCTGGTATAACGGTAGGGATGGTGTTACTATGAGAGCTCTTCCGTGAAAATAGCCGAGCGAATGGGGATAATAATGACAAAACCATCTTGATCAGGGGCTGGGGTTGATTTTCCGGATTCCCTTTGGGATTAGACAAAGGGACAATAATGAGAGGTTCTCTTCTTTGGCTTTACGAGTCCACCGGGCCGCGTCACTTTGCGCACCTCGTGTTTACTGGGATTCTCCGTTGTAATATGGCCCCAATTTTGGGTAAAATCCATTCAGCTGTTTCATTTCCATTTCAAATATGTGAAGAGAAAAAAATTGACAACAGTGGGATTCGAACCCACGCCCTTTCGGACTGGATTTAGCAAATTTGACCTGATTCCAGCGCCTTAGACCGCTCGGCCATGTTGCCATACCGATAAAGTCAGTCTGATTCCCTTCTGACTGAAAACAGCCTGCAATTTGTCACACGCCCAAACTGTGCCACACTCAGGCTTGACCTCGACCTCAACCTGCTTGTCCGACCTCCCCTTTCGTACACTCACGACTACACCTACTAGATCTAAAATATCTGGAGCGTGAGCTCAAGGCATGGTTGTTCTTTGTGTTTACGGTAGCTTATGAATGTGTCTAACAGGTGATAAAGTCTCAATCAATAGCAACAGCCATGCAGCCCAACCGGCTAGGACTTGGTCTGCGTCCTCCTCTGCCGTCGTACGGACAAGGCCCCTCAATATCGGCTCTTGCACAGCAGCAGCAGCAGCAGCAACAGCAGCAAATACATATTCAGGGCTTTGTGCCCCCCCAAGCTCAGAAGCAAATCTCACTCTTTGTCGGGTCAATATCAGGTGGAATCACAGATAGTTTCCTTAATGATCTTCTTTCCGTGAGCTTTCCCTTGCCACTGGCTTTTCATATGACTTAAAAGAACTTAACAGGCTTGCGGGGGTGTCAAGTCATTCAAGCGGCTGATCACACCCGCAAACAAACCCCAAGGCTTTGGATTTGCCGAATTCGAGGATCCCGACGGTGCGCTGCGAGCAATGGCACTTTTAAATAATGTTGAGCTACCTGCCTTGGAGGACGGTTGTGTGAACAAGAAATTATTGGTGCGTACTCGCCATTCTTAATGGAATTTGTCATGTGATATCGCTCAACAGATCAAAGCGGATGAAAAGACTAAGGTATTCCTTGACGCTTATCAGGCCCAGCGAATGCAGACAAACGTGCGTCGTCACTACACTTCTGATCTAACTGTTCCCCATTGTAGCCCATACGGCGCATATATGTGTCCGGGTCGGATGACAGGATAGATATGCTGCCTTGGGGGTTGCACTGCGTCCCTATCAACATATTTTAATTTATTGTTCTGACCCTTTTAACTTGTATTAGGCGGACGAAGAAGCATCGCAAAAAGCCAAGATTCGGGTACATGAGCTTATCAATGACATCAACCGCGTTTCCCAAGAGGCCGCCAATAGTGGCTTGCTGGACAAAGAACGCTATGTAATCCCACCCCACCTACACGATCTTCAAGAAGCCGACCTCCCAGAAACCCAACGCGGGCTTGTTATCTCGGAGATAGCGCAATTCCGTGAGCGAGCAGCCAAGCGCGAGCGCGAGAAGCTGCGCGACGTCCGTGCTGCTGTACCAAACCTCGGCGCGCAGGCCTCTCCTAGTGGACCCAAGGTCCGCGAATGGGGAAAGGCGCAAGGGGCTGCCGAGACACGCGGACCTGCACCCCTCGGTCACGATCCTCAACAAGGTTTCTCAAAACCTGTTGGGTTTGTCAAGGCGGAAAGCCGGGAGCGCGACGATGAGCGGCAGCTTCCTGGTAAGGCTGCGAAAACAGACGAAGAGCTTGAACAAGAACGAAAGGAGGCGAGGAGACGTGATGAAGAAAATTCGTTTAGAGACGTACGCCTCCGCATCGGATTTGTATGAAACCCAGCTCACCCAACGTTATTCTCTTGCAGCGCGAACGTCGTTACGAGCCCCGCGAGCGTAACCGCATCCAAGCTCTTGAGCGTGCGATCGCCCGCGATCGCGCCACACGAGAAGCAGAGGATCGTGATCGTGCGGAGATGCGTGCGCGACTCGACATCTGGGACGACGATGAGTCGGACGAACTCTTCTATACTGACCGCGTGCGCTGGCGTACTCAGCGCGCCCGGCGCCTCGTTGCAGAGGAAGCTGCGGATAACGAGATGCGTACATATGAAGTACGTGAGGCCGAGAACCTGCGCCGCGAAAGCGAAGCGTTTCTTGCGCGTCAGATGGACGAGTTGCAGGCGCTGGCGGAGGAACAACGCAAAGCCGGGATGCTTCTCGACGACGGCGCTCCAGTCAGGCTTAATGTTTCTCTCGCACCGTCCGCGCCTAAGGCGGATGCAGGTCCTACAAAGGAGAAGGGACCTGCCCCGGGCGTTTTCGGTGCAGACGACGAGGAAGAAGAGGCAACACGCAAGCGTAAAGCACCGCTTCAGTTACTCGACTTCAGTGCGGCGAACGACAGCGAGAAAGCCAAGGAGCGCTTGGAGCACATTAGGGACTCTGTGCCTAGCGAGCGGGAAATGTTATTCAGGGCTAAAGTCCGGTGGGATGCGGTCACTGAGGTACGCTCGATCGATTGGACCTTACCCGCTTGCTTACTTATGGATGTGGTAGCAACTGATTGATCGCAAGCTGGAACCGCTCGTCAAGAAGCTGATGGTCAAGTATCTCGGTGAGCTTGATGACGACGACGTTGTCATGTTCGTCATCGAGCATCTCAAAGACCACAAGAGCCCCGCCAAACTCGTGGAGGGTCTCGAACCGGTACGTGCGATACAAGCCTACCAATTCTTGCCGAACTGACACGGACCCGCAGGTTCTTGACGAAGAAGCCGTAGAGTTTACAATTGCCGTGTGGCGACAGGTCATTTTCGAGAGCATGGCGTACGGCGAGGGCTTACATACGGAACGAATGATGGTCGGTGGGTAGAGAGCAGGGGTCGTGGTCAGTGGTCAGGGCAGGTGCGTTTCTGGTGAAACCTCCCTCCTTGGATAAGCGGTGCACGGTCGAGAGTGTGTGGTTTGTTAGGGGGGTTACCGCATTGATTCGACGGACAATGCAGGAGGCGGACGATTGCGTAAGTGATCATGATTTCGTTCCTCTGCCGCCGTGTAAAAATGATTCCGCTACCGCGTTTTATCTCTTGATATCTGAGTCGCTCTTCTTCCTCTACCTTCCCGGGGCGCAAATGCACCTGCACGGTGAGGCTGGACACCGTTGAGTGACACCATTCTTTTGCCGTGAGCGCATTGATCGTCCGTGCTACCACCGCCATGGGGCATGGGGGTGTGGTCCATAGGCTTATAATCTCGCGTATTCGGTACACCTTGCGGGCACAAGTCTTAATATTTTTAGCTCACCCTTGGCCGCTCCAGGTGAGTGCCCCCTAATTGTCTGCGGTATACATCCATGTTGGACACCTCGACCAAAATAATAAATGGCCCATATTCACAATACGTCTTCTGGGCGATGCTTTGGGGCCCAAACAAAGAATACAGATTCCAATCTTCCTTGACACAGATAATCATTTCTGTCGCCTCATGAAATGCTTCCATTATGATTTATCTCTCTGCATTATTGTCCTTCACGGCGAAAGAAACCCGAGAGACGTTTAGCCGAGCTTAGTCATGTCCGCCAACGATTGACTGCGAGCAGAAAGTTTCATTCGTCAGAGTGGAGACTGACCCGGCCTGACATTCATTGGTGAAAGGTAACATTTAAAGCGTCCGCAAGGACCAGCACAGAAGCCAGGCGTATCCCTACCAGAGAGATCACATTGTCTTCATCGCTAACTCCTTTGAAGGCCACCACACCAAATTATAGCATGGGTAGGACTAGAGCGCTAACTGAGCACGTGTTCGGCATGCGAATGGTTTGAGGTCCATCACGCAATTCCTCAAACGCGGCCATTTCAGTTGCCGAGATGTTTCCGAGCCAAATGCTGCATAACAGAGCCTCATATTATGTGGGCACGTTATGATTTCTCGGACATGGAGCAAATAGGCGTATCCTTGTGCGGGGGATAGCGAAGTTTATAAAAGGGACGTTTCCTCTGTTTTCCATTCCAAATACATTCTGTTCTCTAAAGCGAAAGCAAAGTCACCTTAGGTACAAAGTCCTTGCCTAAATGGTAATACTTGGCCTGCTCAAACATTCTTTTAGACGTTTATGGCACACGCCATCTTGGCCACTGCCATCCTAGCCACTGCAACGGAGTCCATTGGTTGGCTTCGCGGGACCGTTAATACCTCGACCTATGTATCATTATTGTCGACTGAAGGAACGGATTATGAAACGGTAGTGGCTCCCAATTCCGTACTTTTGCGGCCATTGAGTGCATACACCATCGAGGCCGTCTGGGGGAACGAAATATTAACGACAAGCATCATACTCGGCTTGCTCATCATCTTCGCCGTTAACTACGCCAGAAGTCCTTGGAGAAAGCTGCCTCCCGGCCCTCAGGGCTTACCGATCCTGGGGAATGCCCTTCAGCTGAGGGACAAAAGTTGGCTACTCTCGAAAGATTGCAAGGCACGCTTCGGTGAGTTTACTGACAATATACCAAAGTGGACGCTAATGTGTGTCTACGGACATTACAGGTGATATTATGTATCTTGACGGGGCTGGACAGCCCGTGGTCGTGTGTAACAGTCTTAAATCAGCTTTCGAAATCTTTGAGCGCCGTTCTGGAAACTATTCGGATCGTCCCCGATTTATCATGGCGCAAGAGATCCTTAGTGGTGGTCTTCTTTTCTCACTCATGAATCACGATGACCGGTGAGTACAGTACATATGTATCCCGATAAGATATTACGTGATAATCCCGCTCACGTTCGAGCCTCTGAATTTAATAGATGGCGTCGCATGCGTCGTGCCGCCCACGAAGCCTTAACAAAGAAATCTATACAAAATTATCACTCAATTCAGATAAAGGAGGCTACCATTATGGTCTCATCACTCCTGAAGCCCACTGCCGGCGTTAGGCAAGATGGGCATTATAAACGTTTAGCAGCATCCACAATCATGTCCATTGTTTACAACTACCCGACGATCCTGTCAGAGCATGATCACGCAGTCGAAGGAATTGAGAGATTTAACGATCGCATCAGCCACGCTGTCACCATGGGGTCTTATATAGTAGACATATTCCCTTGGATGAAACACATCCCTGAAAGGTCTTGGCTTTCTTTCTCTTGGCTTTTCGTTGTCTCATCGTGAATACTGACGGACTAAACCTAGATTCGCGAAATGGAAGCGGGAAGGCTTACGATCAATTGCAGAGGACACTCAGATGTTCAGGAGCCTTCTCAATCGTGTTAGAGTTGACCTTGTATGTACTTACCTCGTTTATCTGGTACGCGATTAACGGACAGCGAAGGCCAACGGGGGAGATCGGCCAAGTTTCTGCGCGTCTTTAATACAACGGCCTGATCGTGGTTCTCTGAGTGAGGTTGAAATGTCCTTCCTCGCTGGCCAATTGTTGTAAGTTTATATAATAGCCTTATACGACATGAAATGATATGACGCATCATAGTTCCGCGAGCTCCGAGACAACTGTCACGAGCCTTTTATGGTGGACGCTTGCTATGCTTGCGTTCCCGGAAGTGCAACGTCGAGCACAAGCGGAAATAGACGCAGTGGTCGGACGTGACCGTCTCCCGACCCTTTCCGATACCCCTCGTCTTCCATACGTGTCCGCAATCATCAGAGAAACCCTTCGTTGGCGTCCTGCTGCACCGTTTTCTGTTCCTCATGTTGCAACCGAAGAAGACTGGTACGAAGGCATGTACATCCCGAAATGCACCGTATGCATTTCCAACCTCTGGAACTGTAATCACGATCGCACCGTCTTTGGCGAGGACGCAGATCAATTCCGGCCAGAGCGACATTTGGACGAACATGGTGAACTTTTACCTGGGCCCATCGAAACATATCGAGCAGGGCATGTCTCATTCGGCTTCGGGCGACGGATCTGTGTTGGCAAGGACCTGGCTACCGAGTCTCTCTTCATAAATACAGTTCGGATACTTTGGGCCGCAAAACTGGAGCGCGCCCAGGATGAGAATGGGAAGGAGATACCATTGGATATAGAAACGATCGTTGATGCAGGTGTAGTTTAGTGAGTATTGGCTCGTTAGGAGGTTCTATCGCTGATTATCCTTGGCATGCAGTCGTCCCATTCCTTACGACTGTGTAGTCAAGCCGCGGTTCCCGGAGGTAGAATCGATCCTTGCAGAAGAACGCGGGCGCTTCGGGATATAGAAATGAATATCCCAGTTGATCATCGCCACAGGGTTTACAGATCATTCGTGGTTGTTTTACAGCGGCACGCATGCCAACTTTGATGGCACACCGCAGTTCGGAAGTCATCCAATTGTACGGAAGCGAATATTTTAACGACAGACATGGTCATGATCGGTTTACTTTCTCCTCGCGGCCATGTAATTCTACTCTACTAGAAGATATATACAGTATAAGCCATACTTCCATACTTGGGAAATATCCCGAATCAGCGCCACATATGCGGCGATGACGCGAATACTCAGCAAAGCGAAAGGTGTCTGATCTGGGCTCTTCGCTGACTTTGAAGGCCTTCCCAGGAGTGCTATCAAAAATGGCCACTGTGATGCAGCTCATCGTCGGGTCCGAGTCTAGGCGTTTAGATTTGAAAAAGGGCATCAGTGTATCGCGCGGATCCTTCTTGGGCGGTCAACTGCCTTGGCCTTGGAAGTTTGGACTTACCGACAACCACAGAACCTAATACAGTCTTAAAGCGGGACCAAAGACGTCAGGGTCAGCAGTATTGTTCCGGTCCTGGCAGTCCGAGTCCGCACAGGTCCGCACAGTGTCCGCAACCCGAGTAGAGGTACAACAAGACCCTTGGCGGGTCGAAGCACTGGGAATAGGATGGGAACTCCTCTCTTCCAGGCGACCTTTGGATGCTGTCTATGTGGTAGCACCAGAGAATTCCAAGGTCATGGTGACATATTCATTCAAGAAACCCACTTTGAGGTCCGAGCTGGTCTGAGTCACGGTACGCTCGGACCGGAATGGTTCAACACACCCTTAGTCATCACATCGTCCTCGCTCTGACATACCTGGAATGAAAATACTCTTTCACAGTCCCTTTCTTTCCCTGTTTTATTAGCTTTCAGGAAGCGATGATCGATCCTAGGCTACCTAGCCGCAGCGCGGCAGCAGTAGTAGTACGCCCTCCTCAGCAATTCAGTCCCTACGCCTTGCCAACGACTTTTCTTTACATTTTTTTTTTCATCTTTCTGTACGTGCGACTCTACGTCAACGTGCACATCTATTCGTTCTGGACATCGCCTTCGCCAACTCTGACTTCTGTAGTAGATCCCTGCATATGAGGACAAGGGTCGAATTTTGTGTGTTCTTCCCCCCACTTTCTCTCTCGTGTGTTCTTGCACCCACTCACAGGCGGATCGAGTACAATAGGAAGAGATTAGTGACAAACAGTCGGCAATTGCAGACCCTGGTAGGGGAAAAGAGTGATGAAGCACCTGCCCCACTGGCACTGCGCGTACCATCCAAGTCATTGGCGAAAGTTCCTCAATTATCACAACGTCGTTCATCCGCCCAAAACCAGCTTGTCCCGGTACTGTATGCTTTCCGTCATATCCACTATTCAACGAACAATGCGCATACCCAGTGTTGTTGATTCTGTAACTGGACTGACATGCAATTGCTGATCCTACTGCCTGAGCCTCTGAGTTGGTGGAAAACCGAAGATCGACTTTCCAGTAGTATGCATGTCATAGTATCAGGGCAACCCCAAAAGGCAGATTCTCACTGAGCTAGGATACACGGTAGCTGGTAATCTGCTGATGGTTTGCTTGATTAGGAGGTGGTGGAATTGTGGCGAAACGGTGAAGAGGAGATGCAGGACTATCTAGTCAGGTCTCCGGCGGTCCGCAATTTTACATACTGAGATTAAACCCGGTATTGACATCCATGACCGGGAGCATTCCAGTTTTCTCGTTCCCGACATGCTTGCGAGCCGAACCGAACACTGGATCGCGAAACCTCATATTATGCAGTCATGTCATGAATCTTTAACCGTAGAGTAATGTAAGTACCTTACTTAGTAGCTCCCCGTTTTTGTGCCCCGATCGTCCACCATTTCCGCTGTGTCGCCGCCTCCCGGCAATCACATGGCTAGGCACCGATCTGCCAATGGGAGGTGGCAAATTTTATAAAAGCGGTCCTCGCCGCTGTGTTTGATCTTCACACTCCAGACTTTTGTGGCACACATCATCCTGGCCATCGCAATGAATTTCATCGCTTGGCTCCGCGGGACAGTTGATACCTCGACCTATGTGTCTTTATCGCCTGGCGCGGTAGCTCCCAATCCCGGGCCCATACTTTTAGGGACATTAAGTACATCCACCATCGAATTAATTCGGGATAACACCACCTTAACGGCAGGCTTTGTGCTCGGGCTCGTCATCATCGTCGCCGTTAACTATTCCAGAAGTCCTTGGAGAAAGGTGCCTCCCAGCCCTCGGCGTTTGCCCATTCTTGGAAACGCCCTTCAGTTAAGGGATAAAAGTTGGCTACTGTCGAAAGATTGCAAAGAACGTTTCGGTGGGTTCCCCGATTATATAAACAGGGGAATGCTAAGAGGTGTCTCGGACATTGCAGGAGAGATAATGTATCTTGACGGGGCGGGACAGCCTATAGTTGTGTGTAACGGTCTAAAATCCGCTTTCGAGTTGCTGGAACGCCGTTCTGGAAACTCTTCGGACCGTCCCCGATTCATTATGGCACAAGAGATCCTCAGCGGTGGTCTACTGCTCCCTATGATGAAATACGGCGATCGGTGAGTGCGACAGTATAACTTCGGTGGCACAGATAATGAGCTCACGTGGTGATTCTGCTCACGTTTTGAATAGTTGGCGTCGGATGCGTCGTGCCGCGCATGAAGCCCTCACAAAGAAGGCAGTACAAAACTATCACCCCATTCAGATGAAGGAGGCTACTGTCCTCGTTTCGACCCTCTTGAAGCCCTCTACCGATCGCAATCAAGATAGACATTTGAGACGAATAGCAGCGTCCACGATCATGTCCATTCTTTACGACTACCCGACGATCATGTCAGAGCATGATCACGCCGTCGAAAAAATTGAGCAATACATCGACCAAGTCAGCAATGCTGCCACCATGGGGGCTTACTTCGTTGACATATTCCCTTGGATGAAACATATCCCCGAGAGGTATTCGTGTCTTTTTCCTTGTCTCAGAGTGAGTAGTGACAAACAAAACCAATCAGATTTGCAAAATGGAAGCGGGAAGGCTTGCAAGCATTTGAAGGGCACTCTGAGATGTTCAGAGACCTTCTCAGTGGTGTCAGAACTAACCTTGTACGTATGTATCTTGTGTATGGCATCTGGCCTGATTAACGGACAACAAAGGCCAATGGATTGGACCGGCCAAGTTTCTGTGCATCATTAATACAAAATACTGGCCGTGTTTCTCTCAGTGAGGTTGAAATGTCCTTCTCCGCTGGAGTATTGTAGTAAGTGTATATGGTCAGTCTTTATCCTGTGTGTACTTCTCATGATGCCACGTATTACAGTGCTGCAGGTGCCGAGACGACAGCTACCACCCTCATGTGGTGGATGCTTGCCATGATGGCCTTCCCAGAAGTGCAACGGCGAGCACAAGCGGAAATAGATTCAGTTGTCGGCCGCGATCGTCTCCCGACATTCGCAGACGCCCCTCGTCTTCCATTCGTGTGCGCAATTGTCAAAGAGATTCTTCGTTGGCGCCCTGCCTTGCCGTTTGGGGTACCTCATGCTGCGTTAGAAGAAGACTGGTACGAAGGCATGTACATTCCAAAAGGCGCCATATGCATATCCAATCTCTGGAATTGCAATCGCGATCGGAGCGTATTCGGCGAAGATGCCGATGAATTCCGGCCTGAGAGACACCTCGACAAGAACGGAAAGCCTTTGCCTGGGCCTGTCGAAACGAACCAGGCAGGACACGTGGGATTCGGGTTTGGGCGACGGATCTGCGTCGGCAAGGACCTGGCTACCGATTCTCTCTTCATGGACACGGTTCGAGTACTGTGGGCCGCAAAGCTGGAGGGCGCACGGGATGAAAATGGGAAGGAGTTGCCGTTGGACATCGATACCTTGGTTGATGCGGGTGCAGTCTAGTGAGTATTCGCTTACTAAGCGTAGGCCTTCCGAGTCCGAGCTA
The DNA here is from genome assembly GCA_003316425.1 of Russula lepida. Lineage (NCBI taxonomy): Eukaryota > Fungi > Basidiomycota > Agaricomycetes > Russulales > Russulaceae > Russula > Russula lepida. The sequence continues at coordinate 35,259 of QFEZ01005491.1, forward strand.
TTTTTGGTTGACACGGACATCTTTGTTTGTAGTCGCCCCGTTCCTTACGACTGCGTGGTCAAACCCCGATTTCCAGAAGTAGAAACGTTCCTTGCAGAGGAATGCGAGCGCTTCGGAATTTAGAAATGGGCTTTTTGACTCTTTGGCGGTTGCTTATGTAGCAGTACTAGTACCCACATCACTGCAATGTGACAGGACAAATCAGATGAATGGTACAAGGCAGTTCGGAGATCAGCGAAGATTATTATCGTGACGTTGATTAAGGGATGTCCTGGAGTCGAGCTTATCTCGTCATATAGTTGTTTAAATGTAAGCTCGAATGGGGCGTCCAGTTCAGCGGCAACGCATTCGGAAGTTACATTGCCACATTGGTTGTTCTGTACTCGAAACATTGTGCGGGGACTAGGCCGGTGGGCATGAATCGAAGGTGGGCTCAAGTCGGAGCTCTGAGAAAGGATGGGAACGCCTCCGAGTCTCTGCCAGCGACCTTCGAATGTTACCTATGTGGTAGCGCGGCTACTATAGTAGCGCCAGACCAGTCATCAGCAAAACGTCAAAGTATTTTCTGGCTTTTCAAGCCGGTTTTTCCGACTTTTTGACTTTACAGTAATAAAGGGACTTCCTAAAGTAAAAAGTATGTAAACACCGCTGTATAACCGATGTCTAATTTATGTAATCAATATTTGACAATTCATAGTGGTGACAAGGGTCTTTTATTTTATTCTCGGCCATAAAGGCACGCTCGGAGTCGGAGCCTGGACCGGAACGAGCAACAAGTTCCGACTTGACACCCGTCCATCATCGATGCATCATCGATGCATCATCCTTCCCTGCGCAACGTACCTGCGAATGAATCCCTAGGAGGGCCCTTCCCGCTTTCACAGTCGCTTCTTTATCCCCCTTTCCTCCATTTTCTCTCGCTTTATTGGCTTTCGGGCAGCAATGACCACCCGCAGCGCAGCAGCAGTACACCCTCCTCAGCAATTCTAGCATTATTAATTCTTCAACTAGACTGACACATCTTGTGACTCGCAATTGCTAATCCGACTCCCCGAGTCTCTGAGTTGGTGGCAAACAAGAGATCGATCTGCCAGTAGCAGCATGCGTGTCACAGCATCCGGGCGACAAAAGGCAGATGCTCACTGAGCTGGGAATTACGGTCACTAACTGATAATCTTCTGATGGTTGGCTTGATTAGGAAGTGGTGGAGAGGAGATGCAGGACTATCTAGTCTGGCGGTCCCCAATTTTACGGCGCTTTTACAGGTCATTGTTTGGCTTCACCAGGTTGTAACTTGCTGTATCCATGCACACGTGCGGGCATTTCAATGTAATCTAATTCAATTGCCCTCGACCACTGGCAACCAATCAAATTGTATTTTAGCCGACTGAATTGATTGGTCTACATTCGGCAAGACCCGTTGGTGACATCCATGACCTCGTAACTGATTGATCACTCGGGGGCATTCCAGTTTTCTCGTTCCCGACATGCTTGCGAGCCGAACAGAACACTGTATCAAGAAACCTCATGATATGGCGTCATGTCATGAACATTTAACCTTAGAGTGAGTGGTCATTGGTCAATCAACATCTGCCAATGGGAGGTGGTAAATTTTATAAAAGCGATGCCACTCCAGACATTTTTGGCACACATCACCCTGGTCACCGCAATGGATTCCATCGGTTGGCTCCGCAGGACAGTTGACGCCTTGACCTATCTGCCTTTATCGCCTGGCGAAGGAACCGCCTCTGTGATGGATTCGTTAGCCCCCAATCAAGGGCCATTAAGTACATCCACAATCAAGGCAATCCGGGATAACACCACCTTAAGCGCAGGCTTTGTGCTCGGGCTCCTCCTCATCATCGCCATTAACTATGCTAGAAGTCCTTGGAGAAAGTTGCCTCCCGGCCCTTGGGGTTTGCCCATTCTTGGAAATGCCCTTCAGCTAAGGGATAAAAGTTGGTTGCTGTCGAAAGATTGCAAGGAAGTTTTCGGTGAGTTCTCCGATTATATAAACAGGGGAATGCTGAGGGGGTGTTTACGGGGACATTTCAGGAGAGATTATGTATCTCGACGGGGCGGGACAGCCTATAGTTGTGTGTAACAGTCTTAAATCCGCTTTCGAGCTGCTTGAGCGCCGTTCTGGAAATTATTCCGATCGTCCCCAATTTATCATGGCGCAGGAGATCCTCTGTGGTGGTCTTGCTTTCGCACTCATGAATCACAACGACCGGTGAGTACTGTACAACTGCATTTCGATGGTGGTGACTCCGCTCACGTCTTGAATAGCTGGCGTCGCGTGCGTCGTGCAGCACATGAAGCCCTTACAAAGAGGGCAATACAAAATTACCACTCTATACAGATGAAGGAGGCTACTATCCTCACTTCGTCGCTTTTGATGCCCTCCACCGACCCCAAGAAAGACAGACATTTCAGACGTATAGCGACGTCCACAATCATGTCCATTCTTTACGACTACCCGACGATCCTGTCAGAGCATGATCACGCCGTCGAAGGAATTGAGAAATTCATCAACCGTATCAGCCACGCTCTTACCGTGGGGTCTTACTTCGTCGACATATTCCCTTGGATAAATTATATTCCTGAGAGGTATTACTGTCTTTCTCGTTGTCTAAGAGTGAGTAGTGACAGATACAACCAATCAGATTTGCAAAATGGAAGCGAGAAGGCATGCAAGCATTTAAAGAGGACTCTGAGATGTTCAGAGGCCTTCTGAATCGTGTTAAAACTGATCTCGTACGTATATATCTTAAGTATGGCATCTGGAATCAGGCCCGATTAACGGACGACCAAGGCCAAAGGAGGGGACCGGCCAAGTTTCTGCGCGTCATTAATACAGAATACTGACCGTAGTCCTCTTAGTGAGCTTGAAATGTCCTTCGCCGCTGGGTCATTATAGTAAGTGTATATAGTTAGTCTTTATCCTATGTACATTTTATGATGCCACGTATTACAGTGCTGCAGGTGCCGAGACGACAGCTACCACCCTCTCCTGGTGGATGCTTGCCATGATTGCCTTCCCAGAAGTGCAACGGCGAGCACAAGCAGAAATAGATTCTGTTGTCGGCCGCGACCGACTCCCGACATTTGCAGATGCCCCTCGTCTTCCATACGTGTGCGCAATTATCAAAGAAATTCTTCGTTGGCGCCCTGCCTTACCGTTTGGGTTGCCTCATGCCACGACAGAAGAGGACTGGTACGAAGGCATGTACATTCCAAAAGGCACCCTATTCATCGCCAACATCTGGCATTGCAATCACGATCGGAGCGTATTCGGTGAAGATGCGGATGAATTCCGGCCAGAGAGACACCTCGACGAGAACGGAGAGTCTTTAGCTGGAGCTGTCGAGACGTACCGGGCAGGGCACGTAGGATTCGGGTTTGGGCGACGGATCTGCGTTGGCAAGGACCTGGCTACCGAGTCTCTCTTCATAGATACGGTCCGAATACTTTGGGCCGCCAAGCTGGAGGGTGCCCGGGATGAAAATGGGAAGGAGTTGCCATTGGATATCGACACAATCGTTGATGCGGGCGCAGTCTAGTGAGTATTCGGTTAAGTGTGGGCTTCATGTTTTTGGTTTATATTTTGCATGCAGTCGCCCCGTTCCTTACGACTGCATAGTCAAACCGCGATTCCCGGAAGTAGAATCGATTCTTGCAGAGGAACGCGAGCGCTTCGGAACTTAATGAGCATCGCTACTCGATGTACGGAGCTATCGGCGGGTTGAATTGGGTTTTGTAGCATGCACGCCATTGAGCGATTGTGGCACGCTGAAGTTCGGAGGTTACCACAACTGTACTATGGAAGCGAAACCGTCGTTACTTACGTAAAGTGGATGTGGCTGCGCTCGGACAGCATGCTCCCCGCTCTTTTTATGTTCTTTTGGACCTTTCGCATATCCTTTATTCAATTCAGTTTGTTAAGCAACACTCTCGCTCCTTCTTCTATTGATTTTTAGTGTCGAATGTTGCCATTGGGCTGTGTCAGGTGACTTGCTTTCACCGGTCGTCTCGCGGCGGCTGACACGTGTCGCTACTCCATTCTTTCTTTTCTCTTGCTCAAGCACTGCCCATCGGGATTTGTAGCTACCAGTTCCATGTATATAAACTCATCCTCAAAACACTTGGAATGGCAGGTTCCATCAGGTTCGATCTCTGATTGCGTGTCGATCCGTATCTTTTCTTTTCTCTCAGCTCCTTGCACTCTGATTGGGGCATGATAGAACGCGAAACCGAGTGAACGAGCCGTCGTGCGTTTCTCTCGTCCCGTCTCATGCTAACCTTCTCCCCTCTTTTCTAGTAGTGAATGTCTTTCCATTCAGACTCACCAGCGCGAACCCTCGCGCTACACTTTGTTACATATGCGGCCCTTGGAAGTTGGGGTTGCCCTAGACCAGGCCGCGTGCCCCCGTACCAAGCCAGACGAGCCACTTTTCCCGTGGAAGACCGATACTCACATTGTTCAGTCATCAGCTGTACAATGGCCCAATGGGTGGTAGGTGTGCCAGTGAGAGCGGCAGCTGGCACAGTTTGTCCGGTCTTGGCGGTCTTCAGTTCGAAGGTTCGACGCTTAACTCACCTCGGCTTCGGCTCCCCCAAGCTGCAAGAGTCAACCGATACTAGTGACTGAGAACACACTCGACGTGCGAAATGGCGGACATTTACAGTATCTTACGATTATGGCTTATTGAAGTCGACATACTTGCGAGTCGGATACTGCGTGAGAGAGCCTGAGCCTCTTACAGTCTTACTATGGTGACATTGACATGCGGTTGCGTTCAACGTTGTATTCGGCGAAAGCGCGGATGAATTCCGGCCGGAGTGGCACCTCGACAACGACGAGAACGGAGAACTTTTACCTGGACCCCGGGCCGTCGAAACAAATCTGGCAGAACGCCGTACTAGTACTATGTATGACGATCAACACTCAGGGCACGCGAGACAGACGTATAACCCGCTGATATTCGTGTAATGATAATAAGACTAAGCAATAGGTAATCGACGGAGTGCAAAGGGGTGATGAAGGAGGAAAGTAAAGGTCTCCTGGCCCGGGCTGGCCTTGACGTGTGGCGGCCTTATATCCTTCTCTTGCTCCTAGAATGTGTATCCTTGGCCGGGGGGTTGCGTGGCATCGATGATCAGGCGTTGATTGGAGCCTGGCATATGATACTGAGGAGCTTTCATATGGATGATGTATCCGGAGCGAGAAGGGGCGAGGGTCTGCCCGATATGATGCATCGATGGTGATTGAGGTGGAAACGAATTGTGTACTACGTAATAAGAGTGCATTCGGCGCAAAATAAATTGCGATATCTTGTCGCACGTTGTCGCTATGGTCACTTGCCCCTCTACGTTTGATGATAAAACTCGAATAACTCTCTCTTCATTTTTCCAATTTCCTCGACTCCCGCTCATCGCCTCCTCCTCAACCAACGGCGCAAGACACTTGCGAATGAATTACACCCCTTCCCGCCTCCACATCCCCCCGCCTTTCCTTTTTTGTTTGCCTTTTCATTTTTCCTTCGTACTTTGGGCAACGACAATCGACACTTAGCCGCAGCCGCATGGCATTAGTACGCCCTCAATACATTCCTTAGCTCTTTTCCTTCAATTTTACCGACTTTTTTCTATACATTTTTGTGTTCATCCGGCGCAACGACGACCCGTATACACGTTCCTTTAGAACACCGCTCGCTCCTTACCACTGGTCTCGAGACGATTACTTAGTAGGAACTCAAAATGTATTTATATTAAGCTACATCCTTTCAAGGACGGTATTATCATGCACTCTTTGGTATCACTCGTGCTCGTGGAACCGCTGTCCACCTTGCGCCCCTTTCGACTCGTCTCGCGTATCGTCTCTCGTCTCCCTGCTTTATTCCGTGTCAACCAAACTCCTCTCACCACACCTCATCTTGGACGACAAACTCATATCGCAGCCGCTACCTTTGCCGCTAAGGAGGTAGAGTAATGAAGACACGCAAACAAGATGGAAAATTGGAAACATATGACGCATATTAGAGATAAGGTGGAGCCGGTGTGTTGCTTGAGAACGCGAGTGTAATGGGCTTCCGGATGGTGGGCATTGGACTTAGAGCGATTGTAATGAACTAGGTGGAAAAGGGTGGTGAAAATAGGAGGAAGGGGGAAAGCGTGTTGCAGAATGTCGCCACCCCTCAACAGTGACTTATAAGGTCCAAAAAATAACATGACGATTTCCTGATGTGGTTTACTTGATTAGGAGGTGGAATTGTGGGGAATGGGGGAGAGAAGATGCAGAACTATCGTGCAATTTGGTAACGGTCAGACCACAGCTGTCGGACGACCGGCTTCACATGCCATGAGCTCTCGGATTTCGGCAAACCCCGGTGTCTCGTAAATCGAGGGATCTGGATCGCTGAATTAGCAGAACTCCGGACCCCTTGTAAAACAATTTTTTCCACCCCTCGTGGGCCTCGTGCTCACTTACGATACCATCTCCACATGACAGACATTCTTGGTTTACTCCACCACCTTTCGCGTTCACTTCTCAGTACCATCCTACCTTTCTAGTACCGACTCCACTCGGCACCTCGTTACTTGATACTACTATATGATGCAACTTTATTTCATATTGGAGTCATGAGTCCGATAATCGGACTCATTATCACATTAGTACAGGCAGGCTTGAAATAGCGCAGTGTGCGATCAGCGGAACGTTATCCAGACTTCTGTTCTGTTCTCGATTCTCGAAGTCCCCCGCGTGCCACTCTCATCGCTTCTGCGCTCCTATCTCGCTTAGGACGCGCGCCACATGCTGACCGGGCCGTTCACTCCATTTCCTCGGTGTCATGGTCGTGGTCATACGAGCGTAGTTGGCCGTAAATCTCACGTTTTCCACGGTTTTCTCGTCTCGGACTTCTGAGGCATAGTCGGTCCGCCTGTAGCCGTCGCCTTCAAGTCATCAGAGAACTGGCATAAATTTTTTGGACTTCATAAGTCACTATGAGGTCAAAATAGACCCCTATCCCTGAAAAGTTATGATACGGGTGAGTCCCAAGTCAAAAAGTCGGAAAAGCCAGAAAATATTTGACGTTTTGCTGATGCCAAGTGGATAGATCGTACGAATACTGGCAAGACATCGGAAATGGCAAAGGGGAGAAGTGAGCTTATCAGTCCTCAAAAAGTAAAGAAGTGTCCGACCTCCGAGTGTGCGCATACGGTTGTTACTCCAACATAACCCCAGAATATGTGATCGATTACCATCTCCAGTGTGAGGTGGCAAAATGTATAAAAGGGATGCCCTCGCGATGTGTTCGATCCCCACGCTCCAGACATCTGTGGCACACATTATCCTGGTCATCGCAGTGAATTTCATCGCTTGGCTCCGCGGGGTTGTTGACACCTCGACCCACGTGTCTTTATCGCTTGCCAAAGGAACCGCTTCTGTGATGGATACCGTAGTTTCCAGTCCCAAGCCCATACTTTTACGGTCATTATGTGCATCCGCCATCAAGGCAATCTGGGATAACACCACCTTAAGCGCAGGCTTTGTGCTCGGGCTCGCCATCGTCATCGCCATTAACTATATCAGAAGTCCTTGGAGAAAGCTACCTCCCGGCCGTCGGGGTTTACCCGTTCTTGGAAATGCCCTTCAACTAAGGGATAAAAGTTGGCTGCTGTCGAAAGATTGCAAAGAACGCTTCGGTGAGTTCTCCGACTCGGATTATATAAAGATGTGAATGCTGAGGGGTGTCTACGAACATTGTAGGAGAGATTATGTATCTTGACGGGGCGGGACAGCCCATAGTTGTGTGCAACAGTCTTAGATCCGCTTTCGAGCTGCTGGAGCGCCGTTCTGGAAACTATTCCGATCGTCCCCGACTTATCATGGCGCAGGAAATTCTCTGTGGTGGTCTTTTTTTCTCAATGATGAATCACAACGACCAGTGAGTACTATACGACTATTTTCCGATGGTGGTCACTCTGCTCACATCCTGAATAGCTGGCGTCGCGTGCGTCGTGCCGCACATGAAGCCCTCACGAAGAGGGCAATCCAAAACTACCACTCTATTCAGATGAAGGAGGCTACTATCCTCACTTCGTCACTTTTGATGCTCTCTACCAACCGCAAGCAAGATACTAATCAAGATGGACACTTCAGGCGTATGGCAACATCCACAATCATGTCCATTCTTTACGACTACCCGACGATCATTTCAGAGCATGATCACGCCGTCGAAAAAATTGAGAAATTCGTCGACCGGATTAGCCACGCTCTCACCACGGGGTCTTACTTTGTTGACATATTCCCTTGGATGAAACATATTCCCGAAAGGTATTCGTGTCTTTTTTTCGTTGTCTCAGAGTGAGTAGTGACAGACACAACCAATCAGATTTGCAAAATGGAAGCGAGAAGGCATGCAAGCATTTGAAGAGGACTCTGAGATGTTCAGAGGCCTTCTGAATCGTGTTAAAACCAATCTCGTACGTATATATCTCAAGTATGGCATCTGGTATGAGGCCCGATTAACGGACAACCAAGGCCGAAGGAGGGGACCGGCCAAGTTTCTGCGCGTCATTGATACAAAATAGTGACCGTAGCCCTCTCAGTGAGCTTGAAATGTCCTTTGCCGCCGGAGCATTATAGTAAGTGGATATGGTTAGTCTTTATCCTATGTACACCTTATGATACCACGTACTGTATTACAGTGCTGCAGGTGCCGAGACGACAGCTACCACCCTCACGTGGTGGACGTTTGCCATGATTGCCTTCCCAGAGGTGCAACGGCGAGCACAAGCAGAAATAGATTCGGTGGTCGGCCGCGACCGTCTCCCGACATTTGCAGACGCCCCTCGTCTTCCATATGTGTCAGCAATCATCAAAGAAGTTCTTCGTTGGCGCCCTGCCGTACCATTTGGGGTGCCTCATGCTGTGACAGAAGAAGACTGGTACGAAGGCATGTACATTCCAAAAGGCACCATATGCATCGCCAACATCTGGCACTGCAATCGCGATCGGAGCGTATTCGGTGAAGATGCTGATGAATTCCGGCCAGAGAGACACCTGGACGAGAACGGAAAGCCTTTGGCTGGAGCTGTCGAAACGAACCGGGCAGGACACGTAGGATTCGGGTTTGGGCGACGGATCTGCGTCGGCAAGGACCTGGCTACTGAGTCTCTCTTCATTGCCACGGCTCGAATACTTTGGGCGGCGAAGCTGGAGGGCGTCCGAGATGAGAATGGGAAGGAGGTGCCGTTGGACATCGAAGCGATGGTTGATGCGGGCGCAGTCTAGTGAGTATTCGCTTACTGAGCGTAGGCTTCCAAGTCATTTTTGGTTGACTATAAATTGTTTGTAGTCGCCCCGTTCCTTACGACTGCGTAGCCAAACCCCGATTTCCAGAAGTAGAATATATCCTTGCCGAGGAATGCGACCGCTTCGGAACTTAGAAATGGGGTTTGTGAGTTGGTTTACAGACCCTTTGGCGGTTGCTTATGCAGCAGTAGTTCCTACATCACTATGACGGGACAAATTAGATGAATAGCACAACGCAGTTCGGAGTTCAGCGAGGATTATTGTCGTGACTTCGATTAAGGAATGTACTGGAGTCGAGCTTATCTCGTCATATAGTTGTTCAAATGTGAGCTTGAATGGGGTGTCCAGTTCAGTGCCAGTGGCAACGCAATTACGCAATCGGAAGTTACATATATTGGTCTCTGTACTCGAAGGATAAAGGACTTATACTAAAGTCCAAAGAATAATATGACGATTTCCTGATGTGGTTTGCTTGATTAGGAGGTGGAATTGTTGGGGAAATGGTGGAGAGGAAATGCAGAACGGTCAGACCACAGCTGTCGGACAAGACCAGCGCAAAATCAGTCAGGTCCCTAATTTCACAGAATCACACGCCAAGAGGTCCGCAATCTCGCGGGTTTCGGCAAAACCCGGTGTCTTCTAGTTTTCTTGTTATAGTATGAAGGATCCGGCGAACATTGGACACGAGGGTCACTGCATTAGCAGAACCCCACAGATGTAGATGCGCGGGCATGTGCCCTTGATCCATAGGATTCACTTATTGTGTTTCCAAACCAATTTTTTCCGCCCATGGGCCTCATGCTCACTTACATCAATAGTACGTCGCTACCATCCTACTTTTCTACCAACTCCACTTATTACTTGATACCATAGATACATTCCGAGTATAAATTGCTTTGGAGCGCCCTCATGCTGAGTCGTGCGTTTGCCCACCCATGATCCCACTCATTTCTTGCACGTGCATCATGTTTTTCCTACAAGCACCCTTGTGCATTTGCCCCCACCCACAATCCCACCCGTTTCCTGCACACACATTGCATTTTTCCTACAAGACCCCTGTCCCTGGCTCCCTGAAAAGTTATGATATGGGTGAGTCTCAAGTCAAAAAGTCGGAAAAGCCAGAAAATTATTTGACATTTTACTGATGCCAAGTAGATAGATCGTATGAATACTGGCAAGACATCGGGAATGGCAAAGGGGAGAAGTGATCTGACCAGCCCTTAAAGAGTAAAAAAATGTCCGACCTCCGAGTGCGTGCGTGCGGTCGTTACTCCAACAACCCCAGAATATGTGATCGATTACCATCCCCCAGTGTGAGGTGGCAAAATGTATAAAAGGGATGCCCTCGCCATGTGTTCGATCCCCACGCTCCAGACATTTCTAGCGCACATCACCCTGGTCATCACAATGAATTTCATCGCTTGGCTCCGCGGGATAGTTGACACCTCGACCCACGTGTCTTTATCGCCTGCCAAAGGAACCGCTTCTGTGATGGATACCGTAACTTCCAATCCCGGGCCCATACTTTTACGGACATTAAGTGCATTCACAACCAAGGCAATCTGGGATAACACCACCTTAACCGCAGGCTTTGTGCTTGGGCTCGCCATCATCACCGCCATTAACTATGCTAGAAGTCCTTGGAGAAAGCTACCTCCCGGCCTTCGGCGTTTGCCCGTCCTTGGAAATGCCCTTCAGCTAAGGGATAAAAATCATAAAAGTTGGCTACTGTCGAAAGATTGCAAAGAACGCTTCGGTGGGTTCTCCTATTATATAAAGAGGTGAATGCTGAGGGGTATCTACGGACATTGTAGGAGAGATTATGTATCTTGACGGGGCGGGACAGCCCATAGTTGTGTGTAACAGTCTTAGATCCGCTTTCGAGCTGCTGGAGCGCCGTTCTGGAAACTATTCCGATCGTCCTCGATTTATCATTGCACAGGAGATTCTCTGTGGTGATCTTTTTTTCTCACTCATGAATCACAACGACCAGTGAGTGCTCTACGACTGTTTTCCGATGGTGGTCACTCTGCTCACATCCTGAATAGCTGGCGTCGCGTGCGTCGTGCCGCACATGAAGCTCTCACAAAGAAGGCAATCCAAAACTATCACTCTATTCAGATGAAGGAGGCCACCATCTTCACTTCCTCACTTTTGGTTGCCTCTACCGACCCCAAGCAAAATGTTGATCAAGATAGACACTTCAGGCGTATGGCAACATCCACAATCATGTCCATTGTCTACGACTACCCGACGATCATCTCAGAGCATGATCACGCCGTCGAAAAAATTGAGAAATTCGTCGACCGGATTAGCCACGCCCTCACCATGGGGTCTTACTTCGTTGATATATTCCCTTGGATGAAACATATTCCTGAGAGGTATTTGTGTCTTTTTCGTTGTCTCAGAGTGAGTAGTGACAGGCACAACCAATCAGATTTGCAAAATGGAAGCGAGAAGGCATGCAAGCATTTGAAGAGGACTCTGAGATGTTCAGAGGCCTTCTGAATCGTGTTAAAACCAATCTCGTACGTAAATATCTTGAATATGGTGTCTGGCATTAGCCCGATTAACGGACGACCAAGGCCGAAGGAGGGGACCGACCAAGTTTCTGCGCGTCATTAATACAAAATACTGACCATAGTCCTCTCAGTGAGCTTGAAATGTCCTTCGCCGCTGGAGTATTATAGTAAGTGGATATGATTAGTCTTTATCTTATGTACATCTTATGATGCCACGTATTACAGTTCTGCAGGTGCAGAGACGACAGCTACCACCCTCACCTGGTGGACGTTTGCCATGATTGCCTTCCCAGAAGTGCAACGGCGAGCACAAGCGGAAATCGATTTAGTGGTCGGCCGTGACCGTCTCCCGACATTTGCAGACGCCTCTCGTCTTCCGTACGTGTGCGCAATTATCAAAGAAATTCTTCGTTGGCGTCCTGCCGTACCATTTGGGGTGCCTCATGCTGCGACAGAAGAGGACTGGTACGACGGCATGTACATTCCAAAAGGCACCATATGTATATCCAGTATCTGGCATTGCAATCACGATCGGAGCATATTCGGCGAAGATGCTGATGAATTCCGGCCAGAGAGACACCTGGACGAGAACGGAAAGCCTTTGGCTGGAGCTGTCGAAACGAACCGGGCAGGACACGTAGGATTCGGGTTTGGGCGACGGATCTGCGTCGGCAAGGACCTGGCTACTGAGTCTCTCTTCATTGCCACGGCTCGAATACTTTGGGCGGCGAAGCTGGAGGGCGCCCGAGATGAAAATGGGCAAGAGTTACCGTTGGACATCGAAGCGATGGTTGATGCGGGCTCAGTCTAGTGAGTATTCGTTTACTGAGCGTAGGCTTCCAAGTCATTTTTGGTTAACTCGGATATCTTTGTCTGTAGTCGCCCCGTTCCTTACGACTGCGTAGTCAAGCCCCGGTTTCCAGAAGTAGAATCTATCCTTGCAGAGGAATGCGACCGCTTCGAAATTTAGAAATGTGCTTTGTGACTCGGTTTACATGTAGGAAAAAGGCGATGCGTGTGTGGGAAATGAGTGGGATTCGGTGGGTTGTGGGCAAACGCGCGAGGGCGCCTCGAAGTATTTACATCCGCTGTGTACTACTCAGAGTGTATGTATGTCAGTATGATGCATGGAAGGGAACATTAGCGTGCTACTAAAAACTAGTGTACTGTACTAAAAGCAAGCGAATAACGAGCCGCGCGAGCTCGATTTCAACATTACAAACCCTATGGCCGCAGTTTGGCGGTTGCTTATGCAGCAGCAGTACGCACATCACTGTGACAAATTGGCACTCCGCAGTTAGCTCTGTGTCGCTGCCCAGCTTGCTTACGTTAGACGTCACCACGTGATGCATCCCCTTTCATGTGATTACGTAGTATTTATTCTCACGTATGTCGTAGATTGAATCCAATTACTCTTTTCCCCTTTTGTGACTGTGACCTTTTCTAAAAGGTTATGGGCCCTGTTGCCCGCTTGTAATCATCAATCACCTATTATCATAATCACAATACCCCTGCACTTTATTCTCTTCCCTTTCTTATGCATCGCCTTAACAAATCATGGCCTCTGCCAACAACTTGCTCTCAGTCACTCTGCTGCCTGCGGCTGTCTCCCCACCGCCTCCGGTGCCTTCTCCGCCGCCTCCAGTGAATACTCAGTCATCTCCCAGTACCCAATCTCTTAAGATTCCCGAGCGTACTCTCAATGATGTCTCTTGGCCAACTGACTTGATCCTTGATCTCGTTGCTGGTGACTGGAACAAGTGGTCTCGGAAACTTACTCTTCTCTGTAAATGTCAAGGCTTTACCGCCTATCTCAACAGCACTCTGGCTTGTCCTGATGAGGCTACCCACTTTGATGTGCACCACGCTTGGGAACATAATGACAGAGCCTTGCAAGGCTTTATACTTGACCGTGTCTCTCATGCCGACATCCACATCATCGACAACTTGACCACCAGCCATCTTATGTTTGACACTCTCCGCTGCCATCATGAAAAACAAGGCGCATATGCCCAGATTTCCCTTCTTGTCAAAGCTTTCGAATGTCAACTTCGGTACAACACTCCCCTCTGCGACACTCTTGCGGAAATGAGGAGTCTGTACTGCCATATCATCGCCATGGGTAAGTTGAAAGATGATGACATTTTCGCAGCAATCCTCATCAACTCCATGAACACCCAATTCAGCCACATGCAACAGGCTGTCATCAACCTCACCAACACTCCCAGAGATCACTCTGAAGCCATTGCCTGACGTATTCTGCAAGAGGATGCATTGATCCACCAGCGCATTGCTGCCGGACAACCAGGTAATCCTAACCAAAATTCCTCATCATCTATCTCTGCCTTCCCGGCTGTGTCTAACCGCCCTCGTAATCCTCGACCTATATGCGCTAACTGCAAGCGTGAAAACCATACCACTGACTACTGCATCTCACCCAGGGGTAAAATGGCTGGTAAGACCATTGAAGAGGCCCGTGTGGCCTTCTGTGCTGCCATGGCAAAAGCCTCTGCACAGAGTCCATCCACATGTACCACTGGCCCTTGTACCCCCTAGTGAGAAAATCAAACTTCACAAACCTCAGCTCACATTGCAGATGCCAATTCTTCCTTGTCTCCCAGTCCCACTCCAACTTCAACTTCCAATTCTTCAGTTAACTCTTAAACAATCCTCCTCCAAGGTGTTCCATATATTATCAATCCTTCATACTCCGCCATGACTCCCTCTCATACAGCTTCTTTGGACGATTCCCTGCACCAAGCCAACTTCACTGTCTCTGACACATCCACCAGCTCAAATGCCTCGAACTGTTCTTCTGTTTACCAATACCACGCATATATCGCCCGCTCCGCTTCTCCTTCTGCACTCGCCGTCAACCCCAATCTGGTTTCTTCGGGCCGGAGCACCAACCCCAACGAGTTGCCTTTCCTTCTTGACACTGGGATGTCCTGCCACATCTCCCCCATCCTGTCTGACTTTAAAAATTTTCGCCCCATCGAACCGCATCCAATCAGTGGGCTTGGGGATCAGTCAGTCCTCGCCACAGGCATTGGCACGATTATTCTCTCATCCCCCTCCAGCGTCCTCACTCTCAATGAGGCCTTCTACATTCCAACTTTGTTACCACTGCTTGATCTGATCGATGCGAGGATCCAAGTCACACTCAGAGGACAACCCAATAGACGATACTTAGGTCTAATGGTTGTGTAAAGAAGGGACTCATAGGCTTTTATGATGTCCAAGTACCATGATATAACAAGTTGTATTCCGAGTAAAGGGAATAGACAACAAGATAAGGGATCAACTTGATAGGGGAAGAACCGATACAATTCCCAGTATACAAACAGGAGATTCGACTTGGGTTCCACAGACCGGAACCAAGTCAGTACTTATACTACTAGGGAACCAAATAGCGTACAATAACCGTAAGAGGAAGGAGAACTAAAAGAGTAGAGACGTGAGAAGAATAGATAGCGTAGTATACAAGAAAGTAAGCAAGAATAGTAAGCATAGGGGTGATCAATAAGCGAAAGGACAGAATAGACAAAGGTGTGGGAAGGATAGGAAGCGCAAGGGAAGATATAGTCCAATAGCAAAGCAATAAGTAAGCAGTAAGGTAGAAATGACATAGCAAGGTGACAAAGAATGAATAGCAATAAAGGATCGTACCATGAGGCCTGTTCCAATGACGCAATACCCTTCTAGATGCTGATGAATCATGACATCGACAGTCTAGGCTATAATCAGCTGAATAGGGAGTTAGGCCATAGGCGATAGGCATTAGGGTAACCTTCATGCTTCTAGGCTCTTCTAGCCCATTCCATTAACTTGCCTTTGTATGTTCCAGGTCCTGTCCAACCCATGAGTAGGGGATCCCACATTGGATTGTCTGCTTCTATGCTTCCACTATCTTCTGAGCCGCTTCCAATAACAGGTTGCCCATTTTCATCAACTTCTTCCAATTGTATTGTAGGAAGAGGCCAGATAGTAGGCCTTGGTGTTCCTGGTGGCTCAGGAGTTCCTCCCACCAAGTCTTCAGATAAGGACTCTATAAGATCGTCAAAGAGGGCTGTAACAAACTTCCTCTGCTCGCCTCATCTTGATGTTCACTCTCAGTGAAGATTTCAATTTTGGCTCGTACTTCAATTGCAATTCCTGTGTTATTATGGATGAAGCCAGTAACATTGTAGCTCATGGCACCGCCCTCCTCAAATGCAGGCTTTACACCTTATCCTATTTTTCTGTATCTCCACCTCTCCCTCCTGCTACCTCCCACACTCATTATGCCTCTCGTATGCCAGACATTCACTCTTGGCACAAACACCTCGGACATTGCGGCGTCCGTGCTGTGATGGACATGGCCAGGCAAGGTGTCATGGAAGGTATGCAAATCAACACTTCTCGTCCCCCGCCCAAATGTGAACACTGCATCCTTGGAAAACAAACTTGTTCTCCAATTCCGAGGGTCAGGGAGGGGGTGAGGGCTAGCTTACAACTCAAATGTGTTTATGTCGACTTATGCGGACTGATGTCCATTCCTTCTCATTCCGGCTGCAAGTACTCAATGAACATTGTTGATGACTTTTCCAGCTTTGTGTGGTCCCTTCCTTTGAGATCGAAAGATGAAGCGGCTCCCACTCTTAAGGCTTGGCTCACCGCCCTTGAATTGCAGACACCTCACTGCCTCAAATCCTTTGTATCCGACAACGGCGAACTTGCAACCCTCCAAATAAAACAATGGTGCACCGATTGTGGTATCCTCCACCTCTTCACGGCCCTGTACACCTCCGAACACAATGGGTGTGCTGAACGCCTTCATCGTACTCTCATGGACAAAGCTCAGGCCATGCGTTCGGCTTGTAATGCTCCCTTCAACTTGTGGGATGAATTTTGCGCCACCGCAGCATACCTCACTAATCTCACTGCTTCCTCCGCCAATAGTGGTAAGACTCCTTTTGAATTATGGTATGGGCGCCGCCCCTCTCTCTCTCATCTCCAAGAAATCGGTTGTTGTGCCTTCGCACTCATTCCTACTAACAATCCAAAAAACTTTCATCGTTCGAGCCCTTGCGTGCTCATTGGCTATGCTCCCAACTCTAAGGCTTACCATCTATGGGACACTTCCACTGACCAACTTTTCAACTCTTTCCACGTCAACTTCATCAAAGACTTTCAAGCCTCCACCACAACGTCCAACTCCACAGCACCCCATCATCCAACTCTCCACCAATCCTTGACCTCCACTCTTCGTCCTCCTACTCAACCTCTTCCTTTCCCTCTGAATCCCGTCTCGCCTTCCTCATTATCTCAATGCAACTCTATCACTACTGTACCTTTACCTTCTTTTCCTCATCTTACCATACCTCCACGTCCAAATTTTACTGTACCTCAGCAATTGAATACCATCTCTCAGCAATTGAATACCATCCCTCACCAATCAAATACCATCCATCAGCAATCAAATACCATCCTTCCGCAATCAAATACCATCCCTCTACAATCAAACATTGTCCTTCCACAATCAAATACCGTCCATCAGCAATCAAATCATACCATTACCGTCCCTGAGCAATCAAATAATATTGTACCTACACCACCTACTACTAGTACACCTCAGCAATCACATACTTTACCTGACCCACGTCCTCCGTTACATTGTTCTTCCTGTATTGCTGCTCGTTCCCACACCTTAATTTCTCCAGACATTGCCCTTTCCACTGCCTCTCATTTTCCAAACGTTCCTCTTTCAACTACTCTGCTTTCTCACTCTCTCCCCAATCTTTCATTAGACCGTCCTGATCCTTCTTTCTCTAAACACATCGCACCCTTACTCACTGAGTTTGCCTCTGTTTGGGACACACATTCTCTTGTCCCGGTCTCCCTTGCTCCACTTGGCGAGACTACTTCTGTTTCCCAGGTTCTTGCTGCCTTGTCTTCTGGCAACACTGTCACTACGCTTGACAATGATGACAATCCTACCTGGTCCCAAGCCCTTGCCTCGCCTGACTGGGAATACTGGATCGCCAGCGCTCGCGATGAACTTCAGAGCCTCGCCGACCTCAATGTCTTCGTCCTAGTCCCTCACTCTGACATACCTCGCAGACAACGACCCCTTCAAGGGAAACTTGTCTGCAAACAGAAACGCGATGACGCTGGGAACATCACTCGCTACAAGGTCCGTTATGTCGCAAAGGGCTTTGCCCAACGCTATGGCATTGACTATGAGAAGACCACCGCCCCTATGGCGCAGCTCGCCTCCTTTAGGGCCATCTTGCACATTGCTGCCGTCCTCGACTGGGATGTTCAGCATGTTGATATTAAAACAGCTTTCCTTCATGGCGTGCTTCCCGATTCTGAGACTGTCTATATGGAGCAGCCTCCCAGCTTTGAGGCAGCCGGTAAAAAAGACTGGGTTATGTGCCTCATGAAGAGCTTGTAAGGCATGAAGCAAGCCAGTCGCATCTGGAATCAAACTTCCACAAAACTGTGGTCAGGTTAGGATTTGTGCATCTCGCATGCAAGTGGTGTGTCTATCATCAAGGCTCGGCCTCTGGCGTCACCATCTTTGCCGTCCATGTAGATGATATAATCTACGCTTCTTCCTCACCAGAGGAAAGCGGCCTTTTTAAGGCTCAGCTGCGACAGCACTGGGAAATCTCTGACCTTGGAGTGGCAAAATCCGCCCTGGGCATCTCTATCACCCACAACAGGCTGTCACACACCCTCATGCTCGCTCAGACTGCTCTTATTGATCGTATTATCAACCAATATGGCCAGGCTGATGCCCACCCACTTAGTACTCCCATGGTGGCTGGCCTTCAAATAACGCGACCTGATAAATCTGAACCTGTTCCACCCCACGTCCTGTCCTGGATGGAACAAACGCCCTATTGCTCCCTGATTGGAAGTCTAAACTACCTCGCCATTGGCACTCACCCTGACATCTCCTTCGTTGTCGGTCGCCTTGCCACGGTTCTGGACTGCTATCGTCCTGAGCACTGGTCCACTGCCATCCACGTTGTCCGCTACCTTAAGGGCACCCGCCTGCTATCTCTCCAGCTTGGGGGTACGAACCCCATCCGTGCCCTGGGTTTCTCGGACTCGGACTACAACAACTGTCCCTCTACCAGTCGCTCCATAGGTGGTTACTGTTTTTCCCTTGGCTCTGGAATGATATCTTGGTCCTCCCATAAACACGACCACGCTGCCGACTCTTCATGTTACACCGAATATATCACCTTACATGATGCGTCCCACGAAGTCCTCTTCCTCAGACAACTTCTCGATGGCATTCACATGTCAGACCTTGCACCCACGTCCCTATACTGTGACAACGATGCGGCCTGTCAACTCACTGAGGACCAACGATGGCACACGAAAGTTAGGCTGTCACTGCCGCTTTGGTTGCGTCAGTGCTTAGACTGGTCGTCGATTGTTTGGACAAGAGTCATGCCCTCTTGTGTAGCTTTGATAGAGTAAGAGGTTCCCGCCTTGCAAGTCCCTTAGCAAGACCCTCTTGTGAGAGAAGAAAGGAAGACACATAAATTGAGACAGGAGACTCAACTTGCCGGTTTAGGGCAGTTAAGGCGCTCCCTATATACTGTTACAGGGTAGACTAACTAGGGGCCTAAGGCCAAACCGAGTAGGAGTCTAAAAGCCCGAGACAATGGTACGAGTACAAGGGCCCTTACAGGCTAGGCCCACACAAACAGGTGAACATGAAACAGGGCACAAGAACATATCATCAGACCAGTAAGCAAGATAACAAGACGCCGCGTCTAGACTCATGACGCATGATGACACCACAGGACTAGACCACCAAACCTTTTGTACCAGTTCTTCATCCCTTACATGGGCAACAGAGTGACGCATCAACTCCTGTTCCCAAGGCCGGTCACACCACCCTCTTCGTCAGAGTGGACATCCTCGTCCACAAACCAACCCCATCCCTCAACGGGTCCATGCGGCTTTGACATGGGTCTGTTCTTGTCGCGCTCCCATCCGCTGACCGAGGCGAAGGTGTCGTACCTTTTGTGAGACGAGAGAGGCCTCCAATCTTCCCCTTGACAAACTCCGCTCAACCCCTCTTGTCTCACACTCTGTCTGGAGTAAATCAATTTGGGTGTCGAGAGAGTGGCACTCTTCGTCCAATTTTCGGTATTGGTCCGCCTCAGCCACATACCCCCAGTTGTCGATAGGGAGTCTGTCGAGTTCTTTGTGCAATATGGCGTAGGTGTTCCCACTGCCAACCAAGGCACTGTGGAGCCATTCTGGTAGGGCAGTGGCCCATTCGTCGGCGGACATGGGATCGTTGCAGTTCGGGGCGTAGATTGGGACAATAAGGGGGAGACTATTTGGGGTGTCCCCGTCTGTGTAGGCGGCCACCTTACCCCCTTCGACTCGTTTGATCCACTTTGCTGGGCGTACTTGGCCATCCTTGCATGGGAGGTCGACGTATACTTGCCCCCGGTTCTCGACGTATCCAGGCGGAGCCTCTTCGAATGGCTTACTCGGATCGGTATGTCCCGAGCTTGGAGTTTGATGGAGATTGTCGAGGGCCTCCTGGAGAAGCCCCATTTCGATTTCATGCCAGGCTTGGGCTCACTGTACACCTTCCCCCATGCTCTGGATGAGGGCGCGAAGAACTTCTGGGTGGATCGTTGGGTCTGTGGTAACAATATTGGCAGCCGATCAGGGGGAGATGGCTCAGCTTCTGATTTGGGAAATGAGGCTAATTTGGGCCTCATCCGGTCCTGCAAGTCACCTATACCCTTCGACCGGGAGAGTGGGGATTCGTTCCTCGTAATAGTTGAGGTGTTGTCGATAGGAAAGGTTTGGAGGGGGATCAATGGGTTCTTGGGCTGCCGGAGCGTCGACCGATACTGCAAAAGACATGGCGGAAGGGGGTCACGCTTCTTGGGAGGTAGAAGTGTTACTGCTTGAGCTAGACATTCTTTGAAGGGAATATGGTATGTAGAGCGAATGCCCTTCTTCACTTTCCTGGATGCCCTTTTATGCTCTAAGGGAGTATGTCGGTGATAGGCTTTAACGAGTTCTGGGGCATGGATCTGGTCAGCTGGCTCCCACGTGTTGTCTGCTTCTGGGTATCCTACCCACTTGACCAAGTATTGGAGCTGTCTAGTTCGTCCATGACGTCGGTGATTAGTGATTCGCTCCACCTCATATTCTTCTTCCCCTTCGATGAGGTCAGGTGGGGGTCTAGAGAAATTTGTTCCGTGGGTTACTGTTTCGTGATAGGGCGATAAGAGGGATGCATGGAACACATCATGGATGGTCCAGGCAACAGGAAGGTCGATGCAATACGCCACAGGGGATAGTTTTTCTAGAATTTTGAAGGGACCGTATCATTTTGGTGCCAGTTTGGTGCTCTGATAAGGTAGACGAAGGTGAGTACCTTCTAACCATACCTGGTTTCCCTCCTCAAAAGGAGACGGAGTAGGTTCTTGGCCTGCCACCTGATTGATCGCTTGTATGGCTTGGGTTCGCCTTTGTTCTAGAAGGCCAAGTCGATCCATCACGGTCTGGTTCTTCTCGTCATCCTTTCCTGTTAGCAAGAGTGGTGCTTCCGCTCCCCATAGAATTTGATTGGGAGATAAGCCAGTTGTCACATTTCTCCGGTTGTTGTGTACTGCCGTGGCTATCAATAACCAGTTGGTCCAATCTTCAGGGGCTGACAAGGTCGTAATGTGGAGATATTGTTCCACCCATTGGTTCTTTCGTTCTGAGAGTCCATCAGTTTGGGGGTGGAAGGCTGTGAAGATGTTCTGCCGAGTCCCTAGTCTTTGGGTTAGTGCCCTTCTGAAGTGTGATGTGAAACGGGGGTCTCTATCCGTTATGATTTTCTTTGGTATTCCAAACCATGGGTAGATATGCTTGAAATACAGGTTAGCTATACCCAGGCCAGTGATCGTAGTGGAGCAAGGGAGGAATAATGCAGCTCTGGAACACCCATGGTCGACAATGGTGAGGATTGCATCTTTTCCCTGTATATTAGGTAGGCCAGTAATCAGATCCATTGACACTTGTTGAAAAGGGAGGGCATTTTCTGGGGTTGTAATTTGAAAAAGTGGAATTTTGCGCCGATGAGTAAGGTTTTTGTTTTGTTGGCACGTTGCACAACCCTTCACATAATCACTAATCCAGCCCTTCATTCCAGGCCATACGAGATGCTTCTGGGTTTGTCGTAAAGTCTCATCCCTTCCTGGATGTCCTGCAGTGGGATGGTCATGGGTTAGCGTCATAAGGTCTCGTTTCTCCATTTCCGACGGCTTTAAAGACGTAACAGAACAGGTGAATTTTTCCTCAGGAAGGATAGTGATATTTTGGTTATCACTTTTTCCTTGGTCAGTATTTGGCAGTCGGGATAAAATATCGGGTCCTGTGTTTGTCTTTCCCGGAATATGTTGGATTTCAAAGTCATATTCTTGTAGGTCTGCGTGCCACCGTGCAGTGCGTCTATTGAGGTTCTTTGGCGTCTTCCAATACTGGAGATTGGCATGATCTGTGAGAATGGTAAAGGGGTATTTGGTCCATCCTAGGTAGTGATGCCAATGTGTGAGAGATTTCATCACAGCTAGCAATTCCCTTTTGTAAATATCATAGTTTCGTTCTGTCGGGGTGAATGTTGCGGAGTAGTAGGCAATGGGATGGAGTTTTGGTTTTGTAGAGGTTTTAAGTGTTGTAGGGTTCGCATGGTCATTGGTCCCTGCCGCTTGTGAAAGTATGGCGCCCACGCCATACGTGGATGCATCTGTTTGGAGGTAGAACTTTCAGTCAAAGTCAGGTTGCTGTAGAACCGGTGCTGCCGTCATGAGGGATTTGAGGTGTTTGAACGCTATGTTTTGAGCATTTCCCCAATGCCATTCAGTGGTTTTCTTTGTAAGGTCTAGAAGTGGTCGTGCGATTTTTGAGTAATTGGGAATAAAGTAGCGATAATACCCCGTGAATCCTAGGAATTGTCGAATTTCAGTAACGGTTTTAGGGGTTACCCAATCTGCTACTGCTTGAATTTTTTTAGGATCCATCTTTAGTGTTCCCTGCCCTACGATGACACCCAAGTAGTCGATTTCTTTTTGTTCAAAGGCGCATTTCTCGGGTTTTAGGTATAGGTCATGGCATTCCAACATGTCCAGGATTTCATGTACGTATGCTTTGTGTCGGGCTTTGTGTTGTTCTTCCGTTTCTCCCGCTCTCCGTTTAGTATGGACAGCGAGGTTGTCCATGTAGACTGATAACCATCCTAGTGCCACTTGTTTTCGGAAAATGGTATTCATCATCATTTGGAACGTGGCCGGGGAATTGGTGAGCCCAAAGAACATTACCGTTGGTTCAAATAGTCCTTCTGGGGTTAGGAACACTGCTTTCCACTCGTCTCCCGGTTTGATACGAATGTTATTGTACCCCCATCAAACATCAAACTTTGTGAACAAGGTACATCCACTGAGGTGGTCGATTGTTTGGGGAATAAGTGGGGAAACATTACGATTCCTCTTGGTCCACTTGTTTATGGGGTGGTAGTCTTGGACCGGACGTAGTTTTCTGTCTTTCTTTTTGACAAAAAAGAAGTTGGCCACGTAAGGACTCCATGATTCCCTGATGGTACCTCATTTTAGATGTTCGGCTACAAACTTGTGGGCTTCGCCTATCTCTGCTTGGGTGAGGAGAAGTAACTTTCCTGGTAAAGATGAGGGTGCCCCAGGAAGGAGTTCGATGGCATGATCCCAGATTGTGTGCTGAGGAAGTCTTTGAGATTCTTGTTCACTGAATACTTTGCTATGCCGTTCATATTCTTTTGGCACGTTTTTGATAGGTCCTGTGGGAATAGTTGTGGGGTGAATTGTAACTCAACCAATAAAATATTCATTTGGTCTAGTTGTCCTTGGAACATTCACCAATTGGGGAATGAATCGGGCCTTCTTTGTGTCTTCAGCTCTAAGAATAATTGGAAGTTGAGTATGACTGATCCATCCTCGTTTCCAATCGATCTGTGGTTGTGCTGCCGCAAACCATGGATATCCCAATATTGCTTTGTGTTCTCCTAGTTCCATAAGATAGAACCGGAGCTTTTGACGAACTTGTCCAGTTTGGACAGATAGATCTGTATAATACTTTAGCTCCCCGTTTCTGTTTTCCGTCCCGTCCACGTTGAGGAGTTTCCTAGATTCTTTCATCTGTTGAATGGGTAGCCATAACCACTTGGCATACGTGAGGTTCATGAAATTTTCGGTTGCCCCCAAATCGATGAGGGCGATTGCTTCAGCTCTCTTTGCAATGGAGTGGACAAAAAATCGCAAGGTCATAGATTTTCGTGCGGAAAGGAATACATCTCCAGTGCTATTTTGCCTAATTAGTGCCGATCTAATCAGGCTGTGGGAAAATCCTCAGTTACTCCCATTTCCTCAGCTAATTGTTTTCTTTCTTCTTCGCTCATCGTGGAAAGGAGGTGTTTTGCCGAAGCCACTATGTCTCGGGGAATTTTGAGAGGAGGTATGTCAATAGCAGAGTCGCTATCCCATTCGGCATCCATGAGATTGATGTTTGATTGCCTAACCCTTCGAGGGCAATTTCGAGCATAGTGGCCAAACTGACCGCATTCAAAACATGCTCCTTGGGAGCTGTTGTTATTTCCTCCTCGTCCTCGTCCTTGTCGAGTGGTTTGGGGTCCTCCTGGTTCATTCAAAGCCACGACTCGGCCTTGGAACTGTCGGTACCCTCCTCGTTGGCCTCTGCTTTGGAAACCCTTGGTTCGTCCTATATCCATGGGGACTGGTCTATCATTGTATTGTCGAGGGGCGTTTGAGGAGTTCCATTGGGGGCATTGCTGCCCCTGGTCGAAGCATTTGTTGCCCCAGTTGAATGGCTTTGAGCGGAAAGGGGTATTTGAGGGATTATTTTGATTTCTCCCGCGTATGATATTGTATATGGTTTGTTGAGATTGTACTGCCTCTACTGTTCGTTGTTTGAGGTCTTCATAAGTAGCGGGGGTTCCGCCATGCATGACTTCCTCGAGGACCTTGATTGGGAGTCCCTTCAT
>QFEZ01005493.1:0-11311 GCA_003316425.1 Russula lepida
ACTCCCCCTTTCCAGGGTCATTCTGAGCATCATGACCAAACCCAGCCCTTTTTCAATTAGAGAGATCTCTTCAAATTCTTGATACTCTCATTAATTCATGATAGCGATCCTGAAAAAAATAATATTAGCTTTTATTGATAATGAAATCTGAAGGCATACAGGAAGGGTATTAGGAAAGGCATTATTGGTGAGCCTTCTGAGCTTTGAATGGAAGCTGAATGCTGAGGTCTTACATTCCAGGGAATCTATGAGAAACTCATCCAAAACATTGAATGTAAAGGCTGTTTGAGGCTTAAAGATAGTTGAGGGGAAAAAACGATGTCGGAGAAGCTGGAGATGTTTGTCTTGGTCACTGGCCCCATTGCATCTGCACCATTTTACTGAGTGGATAAAGATTCCAGCTGAGTCCACCATTGTTATTTGGTCATTATGTTCATTTTGATCAGCATTTAGAGGGCAGAGATCGCCATTGTGTCCAAGATTTAAAGTGAAGCCTAGGTCCTGAAGGGATATGGCCTCATAAAATGAACCATTCCACCTCTAAAGTCTATGAAATGGAAGAGACAGGTGTGCTTTTATGGCAAAGGTGTGGCACCATCCATGATGCCCAATGCATGAAAGGCAATGAATATTTCCTTTAGCTTGAAGACAAAGGGTGCATTTGTTTTGCAATTGTCCTGGGGCTTCAGAATCTAGAAGAATAGAAAGATAGGTGGTTCTCCAAGGAATCCATTCTGTGAGAAAATCATTCTGGGACTACTCTTGATAGTTTTAGATTATATATTGCACCTTAATCTTACTTTTGTAACCCTTGAGGTATAGGACTGGTCATCCAAGTGAAAAGCCTCCCATTGAAATGTATCCTCTAATGAAGCAGGAACAGTTGTTCTAGGATGGGATGGGGTCTTAGAAGCCTTCCTTTTGGGCGATTCTTCTTCTTCATTAGATGGGGCATAATAAGGGGCTGCATCTTTTTCGGTATAGATGATCTTGCCTCTTCTGGTTTTGGTAGGGGTAAGAACGACCATAGAGCTAGAACTGGCCCTATGATTCTTGACTTTGGGCTTGTAAACAGAAATTTTTGCTCTCTTGGCATTTCAAGGGGTGTGAGTCATTGTTGAAAGAGAGCCAATTGAAACTCTGCACCTTGAAGCATAAGGCATGCCCAAAGAGAGTGTGGAATGCAAAAAAAAAAACCAAAAGTGGATCTGTTTGAAATAGCTTGGGGCCTGAAGCCCTGATCTAAGAAAAGTATGTAATCAACAGTAATTCTATATATGGTAATTCCATTTTCTAATAATATGAATGTGATAATAATAAGAGCATGCTTGGCACAAAAAATTGCACGTGATACCAGCCAAAATAAATATTGTTAGATTTAACAATCTGCAACATTACTGCTGCAGCAAAAATGAGATTGCAACAATTTGCAAGCCCCACAAAAAGTAAATACATGTCTAGACACATTTATTTTTTGTTGTTGCTGTCACAAGTGCAGTGCAATATCCTGCAGCAATGCTGCAATGCAAAGGCACATGCAATCTAGATATTTAGCAATTGTGGCATTTGCCGATATTATCAAACATGTGCATATGCAGAGTGCGCACAGCACATGGGACAAAAACTCATATTGCACACAGTATGGGTAAAAGCTGTACATTGCACAAAACATGTTTCTGTGAGAGTTAATTGTAATTTTTGAACCTCTCTGTGTGACAGAGATGGAGATCTGCATGTGTCCATGTTAGGCAATGGAGAGATTGTCCCACAACTCCCACCAGTAGTGACCTGAACAATATGCCACTGGTAGTCATCAGGGTCCATCTCAAAGAGAATGCCCAGGCATATGCGCACATGTACAAGAATGCAAGGCAATCAATTATAGAATAGATAGATAGCCAATAAATTCAAATTGGCCTATCTCAGGCTGATAAGCTCCCAAGCCAATCAAGGCAAAACTCTCACACACCCACATTGCCCAAGCCACATGCCTGCATGCCACAACTGTGTTTAGCCCCAAAAGGTTTATTTGGTTGGTGGCCTGATAGTACTGAGGCGCATTGGTTATCTAAGCCTGCTTAGCAGAAACATCGGCGTGACCTTATTGGCATTAACTATGACAGTGCTTCACACTTATTTTTCGGGTTTTTTTTTCCCGAACACCAAATTGAGAAAAAAATAAAGAAACATTTCCATGGAGCTCAATTCATGACAAGGCATTATGACACATGAGCAGTGTGACTTGGCATGTGAGATTTTCATCTTGATCGGCTCAGGAGGTTGTCGGCCTGAGATGGGCCAATTTGAATTTATTGATTATCTATTATCTTCAGGAGTTTGTGCACAGAGTGCTCACTACTTGTACAAGGCCTTCCACTACCCTCACTGATCAAGATTAGAACCATAAACTGATTGCTAGGCACAACGGCTGATTCCATAACAAATGAAGACATGCACAAAGCTTCCCTGTATTATTTGTACTGTACTGTGTACAATTAGTGTGCATGTTCGCTGATATCAGCAAATGCCATGATCAAGATAACATGTAAGTTATCGTGCCACTGGTCCATCACTGGATGTCACATCATGCTTCTGAGTGCAAGTACGAAAATAAAATAGCTCTATACATGTTTTTATTTTTGGTGGGAGACTCGCACTTACTCACACTTTATTGTATTTTATTTTCCTTTGAGAAATTTACACCGAATGGTCCATCACCACTCACAAGTTGTCACACTCATGCGGGAGCCTGTAAGCTGCAGCAAGGTATTTATTGCTTTGGCACCAGGCAGCCAGTGCCCCAGCAGACTTGAGCTTAGATAATTGATGTGCCAGGCTGATTCGGACCACCAAACCGCTTCATGATTTTGCAAGAGTGTGGCTTAGCTAATCAATGCATGTCACTGCCCTCATGGGTGGAAGTAGCTCTTGAAACAGATAAGCTGGGACGATGGGCCCAGTTCTCTTAGAGCAAGCAATTTGTTTGAGAACACAGGTCTTTGTTACAGCGTATTTGGAAAACCTTGTCCATGTGCCAATTTTTTTTTTTAAGTTTGGCTAGCCGTTTGGCAAACTCCACAGCCTGCTATTGTCTGGGATTGCAACAGAGATGAGGGTCAATAGTAATCCTGCACACTTTTGCACATTTCAGTACTCTGTAGATATAATTGCCCTGGGCCACTTCATATGTACATGAAAAATCTAAGGCCACAGATTTGTGCAGCACTGTTAAAAATTGCAAAAGAGAGCCACAATGTGCTCTGCCAGGTACAAGCACTGGTGTTGGCCACACACATATGTGCATGTTCTAATACTCCACAGATGCGATTGTAACAAGCTGTTGCATGTTTTCATTAAGTTGTGAAGGCAGCGGGCATGTGCAGCACTGTCAGGAATGCAAAGGAGAGCTACAACAAGCTCCACCAGGCAAAAGCACTGGTGCCAATTGCACATTTCTGCAGCCTTTGCAACTTAGCAGACACATGTAACAGCATATTTTAACCACATTTGTGGAGTATTGAAACATGCACATGTGCATGCGACTGGCACCAGTGCTTTTACCTGGCAGAGCATGCTATGGCTCTCTTTTGCATTTTTAACAGTGCTGCACACATCCGCAGCCTTAGATATTTTACATACATATGCAGTGGCTTAGGGTAATTATATCTACAGAGTATTGAAATGTGCAAAAGTGTGCAGGATTACCATTGGCCCTCATCTCTGCTGCAATCCCAGCAATGGCAGGCGGAGTTTGCCAAATGCTAGCAGAACCTTTTTTCAAATTGAAAGCCTAGTGCAGCAATATATAGCTACACATTCCCTAAGATTTCCTAGCTGCTGCATAGCCATTCCACCAACCCAATTGAGTTGGTAACAAGGGCCTCATCACCCCTACTCTATCCTGTATGCTATCCTTTGCATAATGAGCAATTGCCAACCTCTCTGGCGGGTTCTCCTCTGGCAGGTTCTTCCCCCCTGCCAACCTCTCTGGCAGGTTCTCCTCCTGCGGGTTCTCCCCCCCTGCCAACCCCTCTGGCAGGTTCTTCTGCCCTGGTGGCTTTGAAACTGAGTGAGCCAAAGCTGTGCCTGAAAAAAGGACACTTGTTCCAGGTTGGTATGCCAAGTTTGCATCAAGATCATGAAGCACAAGTTTGGCACCATGATTTTGACCAAAGCTAATTAAATGGTCATAAAAAGTTACTGCCCCACCCCGATCAAAATGCCGACCCATTTTTCAATTGGCAATAAGATCCATAGTAGGGTATACTGTTGGCCAAGTTGGCGGAGGGTTATCCAGATTCTCAAGCAGGGAAAGAGTGGCATTGCTGTTTGCTGACCACATTTGTGGATGCACAATTGACAGAACTGCATTTAGTAGCTGCTCAACAGGCTCAATTGACTGAAGCCATTCTTGAACAACTTTGGAGTGAAGCATTGGCGAGGACACTATGCGATTGACAAGCCACTAATTTAAACATAAGTAGGAGTTCCTAGCCATAGGCTGTGAGCATACATACTTCGTGCCCTTGTGTGAATTTCCCAATAGATAGCGATAGCACTCCTGCACCAAAAATTGCTGTTTCACCATCACAAGTGAAATTATCTGTCCACCAGCTGCCTTTGTTGTTGTTTTTTTCCTTTTGACGCCTGGCCTCATCAGCCAAATCACACAGGGTTCACTTGAGGCACTTAGTGACCCTGTTCAACTCTGCCTAACTGTAAAGTTAGCAGGAGCCAGGGATTCTAGATGAGAACAATAAAGCGCACTACTCGGGAAGGGAGTAAGAGGCCAGGGAGATACCACATCAAAATCTTCCCATGCTTGTCAATAACTATAGCTGGGCTTTCAAGTTCACTGATGGTCGCTTTGGTAAAAAATTTCTCCAAAACCTGCTTTATCTTTGACTAAACAAACCTCTCGTAATCCCATTCAACCAAGTCTGGAGGCCAACCAATCAGAATAATTTCCAATTCCAATCCTAATTTAGCCCACATGGGTCGAAATAGGCCACGGCAATAACGGCAGCACAGTGTTTGATTTCATTGCCAAGCAATGGCACCATTATGCCTTCCGCTCTCTCCACATCTATTTCAGGTGGAGTACTCAGGCGGCTTTGAGCTCTCATCCTGAAAATATCACAGGTGAAAATTGTGAAAAGAAAATAGCATGTGGCATATTTCAAGGACAGAGAGGAGAGGGTCTTACCTCGGCTTTTGGAGCTTCTTGGCAGAAATTTTACCTTCCAATATAATGGGGGCTTTTACAAAGTCTTTAAGCACCTCAGCAACAGAGGTGTGCAGGAGAGATTCCGTGTCCATGGTGCCGGCAGCACAGTATTTGCAAAAGGCAGTGAAAAATTTTCCCTTAGCCATGCCACTGTGGTGCCCAGCAGCCTTATAGTTCCCACACTTTAAGTTTCTCAAGTTTCTCATGCTCGGCAGGTAGCTTGGCCAATTGGCCCATTCAGGCCCAAGATTCCCACAGTGGGGATTCATGGGGCAGGAGCACAGCAGCAAAATCTCTGCAGCACTGGAGCCTCTTGCTACAGGTATTTTGTGATATAAACCAATTCAGAAATACTGCAATCTGATTGGTTGGTCAAGAGCAACTGAATTGGATCATATTGTGAAATGCCTGCAGCACCTGCTGCTCTGCCTTTAGCCACTGCTGCCCCCCCTGCAGCACACTAGTGTTGCTCTGGTTCAGTCTGAAACTGTGACTTGAGTGAAACCATAACAATGGTCCCATAAACCAAACCGGGACATTGGTTTATTGGTTTGTGAGGCTTGGAACCACAAGCCATTGGTTTGGTTATGCTTCTGCACTGATTGGACTGGCTCAGACATTGCGCATCTTCCCCAGCTTTCAAGGCATGGAGCTTACTATAAAGCAATTGTATCTTGACGCAGGGGACTTTAGGTCTTTGTTTTAACAAAGTCTCATGTTCTAGGGACCATTCATCATTCGTCTTCAAACCCAATGCAAACCTGAGCAATGCACATCACTTAGCTAATTTCATACTTGATGGTCAAATGGCCCAGAATAGCCTGACACATTGATGTGATTTAGCGGCTCATTGCATGTGTCGATTAGCTAAGCAGGACTCGAAAGTCACTGGCAGAACCAACCAAACCAACCACAAACTGCACGCAAACGCTCTTCCCAGAATCCCAGTTGCCTGAACTTCAATATAAGTCATTATCCTTCATACATTAAGGGACTCAGAATGCTTCAACTGTCTTCAACAAAGCAACACTGGCAGACTGCTCTCCCTCTCCCTCATCAGCTTTGGTGGCATGGTTGTGCAATTCCAAGCAGTATCCAATTTGATGCAAAAACATCTTGCTAACTTTAGGCCCATACCCAGTCTTCTGCCCACCACATTTCATCCAGCCCTTCCCCTTCTCATGCACAATACAACCCTTGATGACACTGTCACAAATTGCCTTTCCAACAAAAGTGTGAATGCTTACCCCTGTACTACGCATCAATGGAGACAAAAATGTGTATATGCATGGTAACTATGTATTTTAATTAGTATCAAAAGAGATTTTAGTCCACAGTCAAGAATTGAGTGACATGTGGATGATACATTGGTAAGTAAGTGCTGTACAAGGCTGATGTACATACAGGTCAAAACGTGTGAACGCTTACCCCCGTACTATGCATAAATGAAGATAGAAATGTGTATGTGCATGATCACTATATACCCTAATCAGTAGCAAAAAATATTTTAGTCCACAGTCAAGAATTGAGTGACGTGCGGATGATACATGGCACGATTGAAGTTGACAACCATAGCATCACTGTTGGTGACAATGCCAACCACCTAAGCACCTAACAAGTAGTACTGATGGCCACTGACTTGATTGCTTCTGCTCTTGGTTGTTGGAAAGCAGGATCCACATAGCTGGGATTTATTCACAAGCTACACATATGCTGGCCACATCCTCAATCAAAGCTACCAAACCCTCACTTGTCTCCATGTCTCCAGGTTTCATCACCACTTCCACCAACTCCAACTTGAAGGCAATTGGCTTGAATGTCATCGGTGAAGAGATGAATTGAGGATGAGGTGACAAGAGACATGAGGGGCCAGCTCTAAGAGCACATCTTGGTGGGATGGGATATAGGAGGGCCTATTTCCTTTTTTGACCTGCAAACCGTGACTCCAAACCGTTTGAACCATGAAACCGAGTCATATAGCCGGTTCCTTGAGCCAAACCAATGGTAAACCGACTGGGGAACTACCAAAACCGTACTAAGTGAGACCAAACTGGACCAAACCAGACCAGGACAACACTGTGGCATGCTGCCACCACACTTCGCCATTTGCAAAATTCCCTCAAAGTCACTTGAGCTTAGGTAATTGACCATGTCAGGAAAATCCAGACCGCCAAGCCGCTCAGGGGCAGAGAGGTTGCACGCTGCCACCCTGCACCCTGCAATACAAGCTGCTCTTGAAGCAGCAATGGGCTGAGTTCCTTAGAGAAAAATGAGACAAGGCAGCAAAACAAAGTGCAGGTATGGTTAACAAACACATTGTGGCACAATAAATCAGCCATAGCAGTGGCGGCAAATGATTATCCGGATGTGGTGCAATGCCAGCATGTCAGCTTAGGAGCAGCACGTGGCTGAATGCGGTGCATCTCTCTTCCTGCACACCCCTGTTGGCTAGAGCAATGCATTCTTCTTTGCCATGTTCAGTTTTTTGGTTGGCATTGACTACGATCACTAGAAACATGCCCACGCATTGCTTTGCAGGGCATGAGAAGCATTGGCGCAGGAAGATGAGCCTAGGTGCCACCAACCCCAGCTACGCCCTGTTGCTGTTACGCAATGCATTAGCACCACATGCTATGCAATTGTGGAATAGCAGCATGCCACGGCAAGCTCAGGAGTGGGCTGCAGGCACACAGATGTGTGCTGCTCGGGTTTGGCACATCTATCCTTTCTCACATAGACCTATTGCTCAACCAATGCCCCCTTCTGATGGAGCAAAAGCCCTTTGGGGGCATGGCCACTGACTGCTAGCAATGGCTGCTGACTAATTGCATGGCCTCATGTTTGACATGTGAGTGTACTATATTATCTGATCTCGTCTCAAGGAAGTGTGACGCCTAAAGGGTGTGCGCAATGGGTGATGGATTTGAGGGGGAGTGCCGGAGCTCAGAAAATGGAACGACGCATGGCACCAAAGACTCCATGCCATGATGCCCCCTTTTACCTTGGTGGATTCTCTTTCCTCCTCCCCATTCTCTAAATCCCCATTTCAAGGCTCTTTCATTCTGTACTGCAATTGCTTGAAACCCAACAACCACCATGCATACAAGCATCCCAGTCAGGCTTGCACCTTATTTCCTGACTCCAAATTATCTCAAAAAAGCGTCATACATTTACTCTTTTATTTGCTCGCTGTTCTTGGCCCCAAAGGACTTGGCACTTCTAATATTCCTTTACTCCTGTAAAATACAAAACCCCTATAGCATTCTCATGTGTTTAAGTGTGCCCATTTAGCCTCAAATTATCATTGACTTCCATCTATTCTTTCCTCCCCTGTGTGCCCGCATTGCCTTAGTCATCTTGCCTTCTCCATTTCCAACTTCGTAACCTCGGCCTTGCAAATCTTCGACCATTTTCCGGCCTCAAAAACCTTCACACAGCCATAATTGCATCAATAGGTTTATATCATTATTACTGTACGATTAGAGTACAAATGCTGTTTTGTAGTGATCCTGTTCGGCATCTGCCCTATGATTTCATCTGTGACCTCATAGCAGGCTTGCACCCATAGGTAAAAGGCTTGAAATGTGGGCCCCAAATGCAATCTCATCTTGACTCCTAACTTGCGAGCATCCATAGCTTTACCACCCAGTGGCTGGTGGGCTTGTTTGGAGCAATAAACCACCTTGGCAGCAGCTACTACTTTATAGCCTACAGTGGTGCATGAATTGCTTTTAGCCTCTCAATGAGCAGTGGATTCAGTACCTTTTGTGCGCTCATAGCCCGAAGAGTGATTATATCATGCATGTGGTCATGTGACCAATATTTTGTGTGAGCATTCACCCAAAAAATATTGATTACATCATACAGGTGGTCACGTGACCAAAAAAAACGCCATGCCCCCCTCCTGTGCTCACATGACCAAAATTCTGCCCTTCCTTCCACTACATTACTTAATACTTGCTCAACCATCCCGAAAAAAACAGGGAAAAAAGGGTCCTGGGCATCTTGGTGAGAGCGGGCCCTCTCCCACCAAGATCCCAGGCAAATGAAGGCACAGCATGGTACTAAAATAGGAAAAGAAAGCAGCCAAAAACTGAGAGGAGCACATGTAGCCTGCTAAAAGTGGAAGACATCAGCAAATGCTAAAGGCAAAAGGTTGCAAACTTATCTTTGGCTCAGATGCCACCAGCATTCCAAATGGGAGTTAATTTTGGTAACCATGGCCTGCTGAAAGTGGTAGTGTGCCAGCGAATGTGAAAGGCGAAGGGACTTACTTCTCTGTATGAGCTCTAAAGCATTAAGCACTTCAAGCTAAAATAGAGCAGTGGGGGCACAAGCAGGATGAGCACCCTGGGATGCCCACCCTCACCAAGCCTGCTGCTGAAGCAAGGGGGTAAGCAAGCAAAGCAAAGGCAGGAGCGGGGCAAGTACTTCGACAAACCGGCCCTCGCCCTAGAGAAAAAGGGGGGAAGTGAGGCAAGTGCCCCGATGAACCAACCCCATCCCTGCACCAATGGCCCAATATAGAAGATGTGGGTGGGAGTGGGGCAAGTGCCCCGACACACTGGCCCTCACCTTGGAAAAAGGGGTGGGAGCGAGGCAAGTGCCCCAATACACCAGCCCCCATGCACCAACAGCCCAATATAGAAGATGCAGGCAGGAGTGGGGCAAGTGCCCTGACACACTGGCCCTCACCTCGGAAAAAGGGGCAGGAGCGGGGCCAGTGCCCCGACACACCAGCCCCCATCCCTGCACCAACAGCCCAATAGCAAGGGCTGGGGTGGAAGCAGGATGAGTGCCCTAACACACCAACCCCATCCCTGCGGAAAGGATAAGAGTGGTAGCAGGATGAGCACCCTGACACACCAGCCCTCACCTTGGAGAAAAGGGGTAGAAGCAGGGCGAGTGCCCTGACAAACCAACCCCCTTCCCTGCCAGCAGCCCAATAGATAAGGGTGGGAGCAAGACAAGTGCCCTGACACACCAGCCCTCATCTCGGGAAAAAAGGGTAGGAGCGAGGCGAGTGCCCCAACACACCAACCCTGTGCAAAAACTAGAAAAAAGTAGGTCAAAAAAGGGGAGTGGGACAAGTGTCCAAACATGCCACCAGCAAGAGAAAAAAAAAAACATACCAGTAAAAGTGGAGCACTTCATTGCAAGCTAGGGACTGTAGCTCTTTAGATTGCAACAAACACTTTGCTGTGATCTAGGAGCTACAGCCCCCCTAGGTCATAGCAAAGTGTATTGAAGGCTAGACCAGAGTGAAAAGAAACATGCAGATGCTGGGGAGCATCAAGCATCATGGCAGTGGGGAGGAAGGATGAGGTGACATGTGGAATGGGGGGAAAAAAGCTGAAAATTTTCAGCTTCTGAATTTGGAGTCCGGCCATTGACTCTGTCATGTGACTGCGTTGGCTCGCATTGACACATTTTGGTCATGTGACTGTGTTAGTCATGCAGACTCGTGCTTGCCATGCTGCTACTTCCGCATCACATACATCTGCATTTAAAGCATTGTATCTTGAAGCAGGGACTGGTCTGTCATTTCAACAGAGTTCTATGTTCTCACATTGCTTGCTCAGAGGGATTGTTTGCTTCAAGCTCGAATGCTCAAAGCTCAATTCAAGCTTGAGTGACACACGTCGCTTAGCTAAGCGTCCCGGTAAGTTTTTGTGAATAGTGTGGTGGTCAAGTGGCCTGGAATTGCCTGACGTGTCGATTTAGTTCACCACATTCGCCCATGGGGCGTTTTCAGGCCACCCTTTAGTTTGGATTATCTAAGCCGCACCCAAGTCGCATCGACTTTAAAAAGGAAATTTGAACGGACTCAACAGCCCATCAGACCAACATGCATCAATTATCTAAGCTTGCAGATTTCGTGGCTTGAGAATTTTCACACTGAAAGTCAACAGCCTGAGGTTACCGAGGCGCAACTATTACTAAGCTCGGACTGCCTTATGCGGAGTCGCGACTTCACAGAGCTCGAACAGAGCTTGAACAGCTTGAATTGATGGCCCATTGTAACGTGTACGATCTAGCGATCTAACGATCGCTAGATCTGGACACATTAGCACTTGATTAAAG
>QFEZ01005520.1:0-11274 GCA_003316425.1 Russula lepida
AGATCACCTTTACAGCTGATATATGGTCTTCTGGGTCACTTTCTTCATATCTCACCCTCACTGCCCACTGGATCTCTGGAGGGCAGGGCAGTGAACCTCTTTCCCTGAAGACAGCTCTAATCGGATTCCATCAATTGAAGAAAAGGCATACCAGAAAAAATATCACTCGAACCCTACTTCATCTTCTGGATGTGCCAGCATCACAGCAAAAGTAAGTGTCATTATCTGGTATTTAGTAGTATATTGACCAGCTTGTAGGTCAGATATTTCACCCTTGATAATGATAATGCAGAGAATAATGCCACAGCAATGCATGAACTGGAAGTCCTACTAAAGTGCCACAACCCCAATTCTAAATTCAACCACCTCAAGAACTATGTTTGATGTTTTCCACACATTATCAACATCTGCATGTCTCATGTCATTGTGTCATGTACCCAAGTCTCTAAGGAGTACATCAAGTCACTTAGGTGCAAGGATGATGATGATCTTCCACTCTCATTTCTCAATATTGGAAATGACAACAATGGCAATGGCAATGACAATGATGACAACAATGACAATAATGATGATGATGACAATAATGATGACAATGACAATAATGACAATGACAATGGTGATGATGACAACATTGCATTTCCTCAGGGAATTTGGCAAGATATTCCCAGGCTCCAGCTCAAAAACATCAGGCTCAACAGACTGGATGCAGAATTCCAGGCTTGGTTTTCAAACTTAAGGCATGACCCTATCAAGTGCACTCACAGGGTCATCTGCATCTTACATTTGTCAGATAATAGGAGGCAGGAGTTTAAGAAAGTGATTAAAAACAGAAACAATAGTGAGTGCATCAGGAAAATGGAAATTTTCTTAATGTCTTATTGCATTCTTATTGTACTTAATACCTCCTTTAAGCAGTTCAAGGAAATCTCCATTTTCCTAATATGGTTCAAAGGTGTCAATTCTTCTGTCATCAAGGTGCCCAACATGGAATTGTTATGTGACATTAAAACCCAATGGGACTCTATGTACCTAATGATCCAATGTCTAGCAAAGCTTTGACTGGTGAGTTAGTCATTTCAATCATGACATTTATGTATGATCCCCACATTGGCAGGCTATTGACTTCTTTTTCAACATGAACATGTATGGGCTCTTGGAATTCAAACTCACAGATATAGATTGGAAACTTCTCCACTCAATTGGAATGGTATTACTGGTGAGTTTCCACACAGATCCACATGTCACTTCTTTACCTCACTTTCAGGTTCCTCACAAAGTCCAATAGACCATGTTTGCTGAATTGAGGCCCATGTTAATTATAAGTCTATTTTCATATCTAGGCCCATATTTGTCAGTTGTAGTACTTTGAGTGTGTATAGGAGTGCCTGGTTGTGGAAGGAGGCTTGGTGGTGTTGTGCTCGGTGTCATGCTCATTAACAGGGTAAGGTGGCACTGGCTTGCATCAGCTAGCTGGCTCTAGCTGGTGATAAGCCAGCTCATCTCTGTTGACTAAAAAGGGGCAGCTCATGATATATGGCACAGCTCAACTAGCATTGCCACTGACTGCAGCTCCAGCTTTAGCCACATATTAGCTAGAGCTGCCAAAACACTAATACAGTTGCAGACCTTGTAATCACATCCACAAGGATAAGGACAGATATCAACTCTCAACAGCACAGAGCCACTAACTTCTACAACTGCAATGACTGCAAAGAGGACAGAGAGAGGAACTGCATCTATCCACATGACTGCACAATAGAAGCATTAGTGAGAATACATGCAATGACACCAGAAACAAACCCACTACACACAGAGGGAAGACCAGACAATCTCTTTCTCACACCCAGAAAGAAAGAACAGAACAATAACCTTTGACCCCACACTAATGAACAAAAATGAAATAGCAGAGTGCTTCAAAATCTTTGTGGACCCACAAAAGATATCAAGAAACCCAGCACAGAGACCTAGGAATAGGAATGCTGATGAAAGATACTAGACAGTCAGAGTTTACACAGACAAAGCATGCACCAAAAATGGGAAGAAAAATGCCAAATGTGGAGCAAAAATATGGTTCAGCCCTAGAGACCACAGAAACAGAGCCCTAAGGCCCATTTTAGCAATGGGGCTGCGGCCTGGGGCTAGGGCCTCACAGTTTTCTGGACATGACTAAGAGTAACCTGTGTGACAGGGTTGGCACAGATGACATGACATAATATGTTTTTTTTGGCATTTGGTAGTAGATAGTCATGTATAAAGTTGACTCGGGTCTTGGGAGTGCTCAGGGAAAAAATGTTTTTGGTCTATCAACCCCCCTTCCTTTATTTCAGTGTCATGTCCAATCAACAGAGCTAGTAGCAGGATAACCAGCCAGAACTGCAGCAACATGGTAGGCAGGTGATACAACCACCACATGTTCATGCCATTATTCAGGCTACAAAGCTCATTATTGAACTCACACAACTTTACATAACAAACTACTATGCCCCACGACTTCGGCATTGGCACATATTGTATCACACATTTGTCCTTTCTGGAGAAGGCTAGGTACATGAGCTACTCACTAGGCATCCCAAATGCATTCAGGCTAAGCTTGGTGTATATCGGAGTACATTTATTCTCCTCATCAAAGCCCTTCAAGACCTCGGTCTCCAGTCATCACACCATGTTTCAATTGAAGAGCAACTCTCAATCTTCCTCTACACTGTGGCTGCAAGGGTGCCTTGCAGTCATATTGCAGAGCATTTTCAGCAGTCACCAGCCACAATTACCAAGTGAGTATTAATGACATCCTTTAATTGTCTCTGACAGGTATCTAGGTATTTTAAATGCATTTTACAAGCATTTGCAACGCCCCCCTTCTACACAACATATGTGCGGCTCCCCAATGCCAATTCACCCACTCCTCCTGAAATCCAAAACTCACCCAAGTTTTATCCATTCTTCAATCGCGCTTTGGGTGCCATAGATGGCACCCACATCAGCTGCAGGTTACCTACCAAAGATCATGATGTGGCAAGGAACTGCAAGGGTGTGCTTACACAAAACTGCCTTGCTGCATGTTCCTTTGATCTCCGCTTCACATACTTTTTATCCGGTTGGGAGGGATCCACAGCTGACTTGATGCTTTTCAATGATGTCCATTGAAATGATTTCTACATCCTACCAAGGAGGTATTACCTTGCAGATGCTAGCTTTGCCTCATCAGATGCACTGCTTGTCCCTTATCGAAATGTGCGATACCATTTGTCTGAATGGAATTGTGCCAAGGATGTGTAAGTGGTTTATCTTTTATCAAATTTCTATCTAACGCTCTTCCAAGTCCATGCAACCCCAAGGAGTTGTTCGATCTGCATCATGCATCAGCTCACAATGTCATCAAGCAGATCTTTGGGGTCCTCAAGTGGCATTTTCAAATCCTCCAGATTTCCCCAGAGTACAACATGAATACTCAGGCCCTCATTCCACCTGCACTTGTAGCACTTCACAACTTTATCCAGCAATATGACCCCCAGGATATTCATGTGGGAGACCAATTGGTTGACTTCAAACTGGGTCTTCATCCTGAGTCCACTAGGAGACTGAGAATAGACACAGTGAGGCCATATGAAATAGCACAAGCCAATGACAGGCAAGATAAGATTGTGGGTGACATGTGAGAGCAATATACAAATTACCTTGAGAGTCGTGAAGCACACCATTAGTCATACTGTAGTTGATAATCATATAAATAAATTGTATTGCAAGACAACGGTGAGGAACAGACTACAATCCATACTTAGGAACAAATGATACAGGTGCATAAGCAAGTTGCTGCTCATGCTGTTCTTCCAGTCAGTCCTCAATCCATATCTGCATGAGTTCCTCATTGTCACCCAGAACAGACTTACCAACCACTGACAGAAATAGCCTGGCCATTTCATTGCTACTCTGCAATAAGTGGAAAATGTCCTTGGCCTCCTCCCTCGTCAGCCATACATTATCACATCTCTTGGCTGCCTGGATAAAATCAACAAATCACTCAGTTGCTTTCTCCCTAGGTAAACATAGACATCTAGAAGGAGTCGGTGGCGATAGTGATGCTGGTGGCGCTGGTGCTAGTGCTGATGACAATGGTGCTAGTGCTGGTGACAATGGTGCTGGTGCTGGTGACAATGGTGCTGGTGCTAGTGACGGTGGTGCTGGTGGTGCCAGTGATGATGGCAGCAGTAGAGTGGAGGTGGAGGCAGAATTTTGGATGCCACCCATGACAACAATGAGCTTGTCAAGTGTGCTTGAGAATTTATCTAGTACCAGATTGGGTTTGGACAATTTGCTTTTCTTTGAGGGGAACAATTGGCCCATGGATTCAGAGGTGTCGAACAAAAGTATTTTGCACTTGGATGAGACATCTGAAGAAGCCGACGGGGTGTCAAACTGAACTGAAGACAATGTAGCCTCAAAACTGAGTTGAAGATGACACTGATTGCCCCATGGATCCAGACTCTGGCAACTGTGTGGGGTAATAGGCATGTGTGCCTCTCCCCTTCAATGGCATCAGTAGCTCTATGGCATTCTAATGCAGCCATCCTTTATTGGCAAATGGCTTATAGCATGGATCACCCTAATAATGGTTAGATGGCATTAACAGTGTAAGGAGAGTAGCATGGCCAATGGCCGTGCTCTTTCTAATGCATTCTCTACAATAGATTCTGAGTCTTCCTGTTACACCTGCACTTGAGAAATCCTTTGACTAAGCCCGAACCTTCTCACCCCGGATTGCCAGGCTTGGGATGGTCAGCCGAGGGCTATTCCTCTTCTTCTTCCCTGCTACATCATCTCTTTTACTTTCCTCCCTTCTTTTCTTGACACTTTATTTCATTCTGCCAGTCTTGGTCTTGCTATCTCCAAGGACAATCCCCTTCATCTCACCCCACTTCACATCACTCCCAAGTTTGTCTGGTTCTTTTCCACAAACCCCCCTTTTTAATTCAATTCAACCCTCTTGTATCACCTTTATTGTCCCCTTCCCCACAATTGTTGATGCCTCTTACCATGCGAACGTCTACTTGTAGTATTGGACTGTATATTATGGCCATCATGTGATCTGTGTACCTTGTGGCCACTGGCCACACGTTGCCTCTGCTTCATTTTTCCTTCATTTCCCTTTATTCGTGTTAAATCACATTACAACCACAAATAGGTTCATTCATAGATGAGTATTGATGTATTTAAAACCTCTGTTGACCATTGAAATGTAGTAGCAAAGTCCCTCTTCTCTTGCATGTGCTTTGTCTCTCAACTCTCTCTCTTCATCCCCTTTTCAGCTTTGAAGGACTACTTCAGATTTGGACCGCCATGTCTCTGTAAGTATTCCCCAGAAGTGTCTTTTGCTGACCCCCTTTCTTCTCTTTCTAGCTTGCAGGAACCGAACCACTGCGAACTTATAGTGCCCCCACATGCTTCAACAGATTAGATATGGTCATCACATACCTTGACCAACTCCTCCCACTCTGGTTCCCTCTCCTTTGTCACACCCACTCTATACTGATCATCCTATTGGAAACCTGACTTCCCCTTCAGTGAGATGATAGCGTTAAACATGTCCTTCAACTAGCCATACCAGTCAGAATACATGTAAAATGTGTAGAAGAGAAATACATACCTTCTTCCACTTGTTCTTGCACAAGTTCTCAGTCTTCACTGCACCTCTCTCATGCAATCCTCGAATTGCATTCACCACCCCTCGGAAAACCTTCATCTTGAATGTCATGGAACCTGTCATCTTGCCCACTACCTTCTTTTCATTGAGGTAGTCCAATAGGGCTGCTGCTTCCTGGGTAGTCCAATATGCTCTGGAGATGGTCACACCACCATTAGAAGAATGGTCATTAGATGATCGGGATTGGGCATGGGTCTGCATATATGATGATGGTGGTAGAAAGAAAAGAGTGAAATTCCCAATAACTCCTGATTATAGTCACATATGTGATTACCAAATGCTGAAAAAAACATATTATGTCATGTCACCTGTGCCAATCCTGTCACATGGGTTACTCTGTCATGTCCAGAAAACTGCGAGGCCCTAGCTCCAGGCCATAGCCCCATTGCTAAAATGGGCCTAAGAGTGCCAGGAGAACAACAGTCAAACCAGATAGGAGAACTAGCAGCTGTAATTGCAGCAGCACAAGAGGTCCCCCACTTCTTCCTGCTAGAAATAATAGCAGACTCCAAATACATCATAGAAGAACTCATAACCAATCTACACCACTGGGAGGACAAAGGATGGATTGGCACACAGAATGCACCCCTTTTTAAGAAAGCTACATTCCTACTTAAGAACCGATCAGTGAAAACCACCCTAACCTGGGTGAAAGGCCACATGGGCAACCAAGGGAATGAGGAAAGTGATAAACTAGAAAAAAAAGG
This sequence comes from Russula lepida, assembly GCA_003316425.1. Taxonomy (NCBI): domain Eukaryota; kingdom Fungi; phylum Basidiomycota; class Agaricomycetes; order Russulales; family Russulaceae; genus Russula; species Russula lepida. The sequence continues at coordinate 6,406 of QFEZ01005520.1, forward strand.
AGCAGAGAAAGAGACAGCAGATGAATTTGACCTACAAATCCCTAAGGAATTTGACATACAAGGGGCCAAACTAACAACAAAAACCCAATCCATGGCATACCAAGGCATCCGAGAAGAAAAAATCAAAATACCAAGACAAAGCACACAGGAGAACCTACAAATAATAAGAATAGTGATTAAGGGCCTGAGCAAAATGGAAGAAACTGATGCCAAGATATGGTCCAGCCTCAGGAAACCCACAATCAGAGTGAGAGTCCAACAATTCTATTATAAAGTGATACACAATGCATACATAATAGGCAAGAAGTGGATGGAGATCCCAAACTTCAAAGACAGGGCAATATGCACCAGATGCAGAAGACTTGAGACAATGGAGCGCATCCTACTGAAGTGTGACTCAATGGAACAAAAAACAATCTGGAAAGAAGCAAAAAAGCTGTGGCCACACAAAAGAGGAACATGGCCTAATATCACACAAGGCATCATTCTAGAAATCAGTTGCATCACACTAGAACCCATAAGGAATGGAGGGACCAAAAGCAATTAGCAAAACACAAGATCCATGAGATACAAAGGAAAAACAAGACTACTACAAATCCTTGTCTCTGAGGCCAGCCACCTCATCTGGATGATAAGGTGTGAAAGGACAATCCACCAAAAAGAACACACACCAGGAAAAATCTGGGCAAGATGGCTAAAAGCAATCAACAACAGACTAATGATAGATAGAATCACCACAACTAAGATTAAGAGAGACCAATTATTCACAAGACTCATAGATGCAACATGGAAAAATGCACTAAGATGGAAAGGAATCCCATCACAAAATTTACAAAGATAAGATTGGACATGATCAAGTCTGATCATGTTCATCCTGTGCATTATGCTTATCATATCTGAGTTGTATGATCATGTAGGGTGGTGGATGGGATTTTTCATATGCATGTCCATCATATTGTATCTAGACTGCTGATCCTGATCAGTGTGCATGGCTTTGGAAGTAGGATGATCAAGCCCATTCCCACTGATTGCATATGATCATATCCAGCTCACATTGATCATGTAGGGTGGTGGATGGGATTTTTCAGATGCATGTCCATCATATTGTATTGAGACTTCTGATCTTGATCGGCATGCATGGCTTTGGGCATAGGCTGCAAGCCCATCCCAACTGATCACATATGAATCATCATCAATATGATAGTCACATAATATTTAGATAGAAAATTCAATTTATTCCTCTTTGACTAGTACACATGCAGTAGATACTATGTACAAAAAATGAAATAACAAGTATGAAAGGCATATATAAGACAGAGGAGCCTGCCAATGACAATAATCTGCATTTTTAGGTGGTGCCGAGGGTGAAGGCTGCAAGATGGCTCATAAGACAGGAAAACAAATAACCAAGGTATGGCTCACTTGTGCTGTAGGAGACATCTCCAGGATAATGGACAAGTAGTGGAGGCAATTGAGGTGGTCAAGGTGGTCGAAGGTGGTCAAGGTGGTCAAAGGTGGTCAAGGTGGTCAAAGGTGGTCAAGGTGGTCGAAGGTGGTCAAGGTGGTCGAAGGTGTCAGAGAAGCCGGTGAGGGAGAAGACATCTGTGGGGATGTGGACAGCAGTTCTGCTGAGCAGTGAGAACACTCACAATCGCCGGTCATCTGAGTTTTGTGCATGCGTGACTTGGACAAGGGCATGCAAGATGTGAGTCCGGGAGGGAAGTCATGATCAGTGTCATAGAGAGGTGTGAGGGAAAGAACGCCTAACGTATGATGACAGGCGCATTTTTCAGGATTATGTCTGTGGCCTCCTGTGGGTCGTTGGGAGTACGGGCAGACCATTGAACCAGGGAAGGGGGCTTCTTGTCAACAAAAGGGCTGCAAGGGCAATGAGACAATTAGATCAGAAGCTGAGCTGGCAAGGCTGAATGTGGTTCACGCAGGTGGGATCATTTGAGTGCCTAAAGAGTGTGGTATGTTGGCTAGAGTCACATCAGACATTGTGTAGGGAGGAAGCATATGAGCGATGCGGGGCCTGCAGCAAAGACCACACTGGACTCAGAATGATCCGAAGTGGCAATTTCAATATGGACTTTCCCAGCGATAAAACATGCTGCACGTTGTGACAGGTGGGTTTGAAGGGCAAAATCCTCTAGATGACGTTGAGGACAGTGGAAGGCCAGGGCCGCATTGGGATTGGAAAGTGCCGGGTGGGAATGCAGGGTGGGAGGGTAAAGAAGACAGAGTTTCTCCGGAGCGAAGAGCACCATATATTTGTAGGAACTGTATGCGCAAACACATGTGATTTCACAGTGAAGTTTTGAGAAAATACTCAAAAGAGAAATGTGATGCCTACATTGAGATGCGTGCACACCTCCAGATCTTGGGCTTGTCTTCTGAGGTCTGATTGTTGGTGCAGCCTGTGTCAAGACCATTGTCCAAAAAGTTGAGGTCATTGTTTTGACTACGAAGGGTGTTACAGCCCGTTCCCTAAGCATCGGATTGAGGATGACTCAAGGCCCAATATGGAGCATACAAGCGCCCAACGGAGCACCGATTGGGAGTCAGAGTAACGGAGTGCCAATCGGAAGTCGGAGTAATGGAGCACCCTAGAATAGGCGCCAGAGAAGATAAGATAACGGATCAAATGTCAGAGTGCCCAAAAGATAAGTGCCGAGACCGGATCAGTGGGCCGGGTTGACGGACCGGCTTAGCGTATCACCAAGAGACCTGAAGGAGTCCCCTGTCTAGAGGGATGGGCTAGGCTTGGTACGTCACAAGATTGTGGCTATAGGTTCCCTCCCATGGAGCGAGAGGAAGAGGCAAAAGACCTGGACCTCAAGATAGTGCAAGTAGCCTGGCGAGGCCACAATACATTAGGCACCATCCTAAGCGCCCTTGGAGTACCATGCAAAGACGTGAAGGCAGCAGTGGAATGCGAAGTACGCATAAGGCTGTAGGACTACTGGAGAGTCCAGAAGGCTCGAGGCTATCCCTAGCAAATGGATAGGCCCTAGAAGAGTCAAGGCAAGACTAGAATGCGGGTCTGGAAGTACAACCCCTGGAGGAGAAGCACAAGGAGGCGGCTCAAAGAAGAGCATAAGGCCTAATGCCTAGAAGCTGAGTAGCGCAATACTCTCATGCTTGGGCAGGATCAGGAAGGCAGTGCGTCATTGGCACAAGCCTCATGTTATGATCCTAGGTGCTATTGGATTACCCTTGGAGCAGTTGGTAAATCCCTATCTCCCTTGCTTACTAGTTGGACAGACATTGGATGATATGCTTATGGTACGCTATCAATCCCTCTCACAGTCATACCCCTTTGGTTATAGTGTATATACAGGTATTGGACACTATTAGGTACTATTTGGATACGCTTTAGTATAAGTAGCAGCTTGGTTCCGGTTTGTGGAACTTAAGCTTGTTCTCCTAAGTTGTAACCCCTAATGTAGACCTCTTGCATTCCTCTGGCTAAGGAAAGGCAATGTCTCTAGTGTCATACTCCCTTGTTGTTAGGAGATGACCCTTGTTGTCCTATCCCTCATAGTTGGATAGTGGCCTGTCCATGGACTTAACGGAACTAGTCCCTTTTACCGACCTGTTGCCAGTGGTGTTGCCTCTTCTTGCAGCATCATTGTCTTCTGGGTTGGACCACTGAACGCGTCTTGGGTTCCACGCGTCGATCAGTCAAGTGGCGATAACAAAGGGTCAAGAACCACGGCATCTTGGTGAACTACGAATGATGGACAGTAGTATGAGCGCATGTATATGAAATGATATCAAACAACACACACCTTGGGTACAGAATCAGTAGCCATGAGCCGAAAGACATGCATTTGTATGCGTTCATACAGCCAGATCATCATTGACAACTTCGTCATGTTGAATGACCTTAACTGATTGTGCTCGAGACGACCCTTGAACGGAGTGCCCATCAGGCTCTTCATGACCTCACTCAGGTACCCTGACAGTTCATTCCGTAGTCTGTGGTCAATGTTCGACTCAGAATGGCTGCTTGGGGCAAGGTACATCGTGTAGATTGAATACACTTGTTGAATGAGTGACTCGTGGTGCTGCTCCATTGCCTGCTGGCCTGGGGTGTTCCCCTTACCGCCTGGTGGTCGCTCTGGTCGTGGCCACTGGAAAGCAGCGCTGCTAGCGGTCGAGGTAATATTGAACTTGCATTTAAAGTCTTGAACCTCAAGCCAGAAAGCAAGGTTCTCCTCACAAAAGTTGTCCTGCAAATGGTCATGAAAGAGATTGCACAGCATCTAGCCGCTCCATGTTGCTCGTCGTCAACTTGTATGCTCTTGTGATCTCACATTCCAAGGTGCAGATCACTCGACTTGTGTTCGTCCAGTGTACAGATTATCCCCCTTGTATTCATAATACCTAATATTTCCATCACCCTTCCCAGCTACCGGGTGTTTCATTCAACTTTATTCGCATCAGAAGGGTGAAAAAGTGCTCACCAATGAAGAGGATGTTATTGTTGCCCCAGAAGGGCATCACGACACCCGCCGACTGATCCAGCGAGATCGTCTTGAGATTCCTCAGCGCTCCAGTCTCCCATACCCCGACCTGTCAGTCGCTCATCCAGCTAAATCCCGTCGTAGCAATACGATCGCGATCTCCCATCTGGACCACACGAGCGCCCTTGATGCCACCATGGCCCTCAGTAACGCGCACAGCTTCTCCGCCTGTGCGGGGGTCAAACAGACACAATTTACAATTGTGCAAGGTCGTCACGAGTGGTTGTCCCATCAGGTTAAATGCAAGACTTTGGATGAAGTCTCCGTGGCCTGCAAGTACAGCATGTGGAGGTTCTGGCAAGCCAAGGTCCCACAATTTGACCGTATGATCGCCCAT
>QFEZ01005523.1:0-13954 GCA_003316425.1 Russula lepida
TATTGAAACATCCCCTTGTTAGCCTGCGGGAACCGAACCGCACGGACTCACAGCGCCCTCACGCGCTACAGAAGGAACACCAGCTCCTCTGCGACCATGATAGATGTTTCAAGTGTTGGGAGTTTTACGCTGGGCATCGATCAGACACCTGCACGACCCACCTCACAGGTGCCAATTATAAAACCAGGACCTTACAAGATGCCCTTCGGGCAAAGTCTGGGAAAGACACCAGAGCACCGAACCATACCACCACTGTTGCAGCTGTCACTGAGGGTCTACCCAACATCCATGACTTACTGGATACAAGCTCTCTCATTGTGGCCCTGTTCCTGGACAATGCTACCATCCACACTGAGGATGATTCATTTGACAGTGCTGCATCCCTGGTAAGCACAACACCGTTAAAATGTCAACATTTCACATGGTCATGCCAACTGAACACCACCACAGACTCTGTCACTGTAAATGCTCTCATAGACAGTGGGGCACATATGGTACTTATCTGCTCCAACCTTGTTCACAAACTAAACCTCCCACAAATCCCGCTCTGCTCTCCTGAGTTTGTAAATGTCGCAATCAGCAATGACAAAAGATCTTCCAAGATCATGCATTATGCACACATTGCCCCCACATCACTATCCCGTGACTTCCATTCCAAACCGTTACAGGCCATTATGGTAGATAACCTCTCGGTCCCCTTGATTCTAGGACTGCCCTTTCTTGTCAGCAATGAAGTACACTGTGATTACGCTGGGTGGAAATGTAACGTAAAGAGTAATAACCATGTAATAAACCTCCTGGCTCCACTGCCTGCCCACACCCCTGTTCCAAATATCCTCACATCGCTGCATAAAAGGGCCTTGGTCCCAGAGGATGACACGACACTCCCGGACCTTGAGCACCAGATGAGAGACAAGTTCCAATGTGTCTTTGAACCCCTACCACACACAGATGAACTGCCACAAGAGCCAGTCACCAGGATACTGTTGAAAGACCCCAAAACCCCCTTGAAAACCAGAAACTATCCCTGCCCATGAAAATGGAAGGAGGCCTGGCATACACTCCTGCAACAGCACCTTGATGCAGGCCGCATCCAACCTTCCAGTGCCCCAGCAGGATCTGCCACCTTCATCATACCTAAGGCTGATCCAACTGTACTTCCCCACTGGGTAAACGATTATCAGCTTCTGAACACCAACACCGTCACCAACTGTTTTCCCCTCCCATGTGTCTCGGAGATCCTTGCTGACTGCAGACAAGGAAAAGTATTTGGATCCATTGACATGACCAACAGCTTCTTCCAAACCCGAATGCACCCAGATGACATCCCACTCATGGCCATCAACACACCATGGGGCCTTTATGAATGGGTCGTAATGCCAATGGGGATCAAAAATGCACCGGCTATCCACCAATGCCATGTCACCAATGCATTGCGACCTTGGATTGGCAAAATCTGCCACATCTACCTTGATGACATCATCATCTGGTCACGGTCTCTTGAGAAACACACCAGAAACCTTGAAATCATTCTCGCTGCACTCCAAGCCAACAAACTGTATTGTAACCCCAAAAAGACCAAACTGTACTGCCACTGGATCAACTTCCTTGGACACCAGATCTCCGCAGAGGGTGTTGAGGCTGACAAAGGAAAGGCAGATCGTATTTGAAATTGGCCAACCCCCCAGTCCACAAAACAAGTGTGGAGCTTCCTTGGCCTAGTACGATACCTCGCCAGTTTCCTACCCACCCTGGCCCAACACACTGCTACCCTGGATCATCTCACTAAAAAGGAATGCGATAAGCACTTCCCAACATGGACCGCTGCACACCAGAAGGCCTTTGACAAAATAAAGGAACTGGCAACTTTGCCCGAATGCCTAGTCACTATCAACCCAGCCCTCATGCCTGAACACAAAATCTATGTAACCACCGATGCTAGCGATACTGGCTTAGGAGCAATACTGTCATTTGGTCCCTCTCATGAAACTGCTAGACCCATTGCTTATGATTCACATTCCTTCAAAAATGCCGAACTCAACTACCCAGTCCATGAAAAGGAACTCCTTGCCATCATATGCACACTAGCAAAATGGCGCACAGAACTGCTTGGGTATGAGTTCGAAGTCTGGACAGACCACTGCACACTCGAGCACTTCAAGTCCCAGAAGGACCTCTCACACCGCCAAGCCCGTTGGATGGAGTTCCTCTCCCAATATGAGGCCACCATCTGTTACCTCCCAGGAGAAAAGAACAATGTTGCTGATGCCTTGTCCCACCTTCCTGAGACAACCCTCTCCACAATTGCGATGCTTATCATGGGACCAGACCAACCAGCCAATCACTCCCTCTTCGACCTCGAGGATGCACTCTTGAATGACATTAAAGAGGGGTACAAAACAGACCCTTTTATACACCGATTGCAAAGTGCCTCAAAAGGAATGGGCAACATCAGAACGGAGAATGGTTTTTTGGTTCATGGACGACCATCTCGTCATACCAAAGATCCCACATGTGCATGAAAGCCTCTTCCGGATTGCCCATGACTCAATGGGCCACTTTGGCATGAACAAATCATACTCAACACTTTGCGATGCCTTCTTTTGGCCACACATGCGATGAGACCTCAAAACAGCATATGTACCTGCCTGTCCAGAATGCCAATGAAACAAGTCCAGCACCGCTCGCCCATGGGGTCCCTTGCACCCACTACCCGTACCAGACAAATGGTGTGATTCAATCGCCATGGACTTTATTGGACCACTTCCCAAAGACGACAGCCATGATTGCATTCTCACCATAATGGACAGACTGGGCTCTGATATATGCATCATCCCCACCACCTGCTCCCTCACAGCAGAAAAACTGGCCAGAATATTTTTCACCAAATGGTACTGTGAAAATGGCCTGCCATCCAAAATCGTCTCTGACGAAGACAAACTCTTCATGTCCCACTTCTGGACTGCTCTACACAAGCTCACTGGCATCACTCTCAAATTCTCCACCAGCTATCATCCACAAACAGATGGTGCCAGTGAATGGATGAACAAGATGGTCATACAATGCATCCGTTTCAATGTCGAACGGGACCAGAAAGGGTGGTCGTCATGCCTCCCAAAAGTTCGCTTTGACATCATGAACACAGTCAACAAATCCACCAGGTACACACCCTTCCAACTTCGTTTTGGGAAGTCTCCTTGCATCCTCCCACCCCTGAACGTCAATGCCACCCATCTTGTGTACAGCACCCAACACCCAACACCCACTGTCTTGGCACACAGAATAATGACCGATATGCAGCCACTGGAACTGGATGCCATGGACAACCTCCTCACAGTGAAAGTCGAGCAGGCACACCAGGCCAACAAACATCGAGACACCAACTTCCCATACCAAGTGTCTGAATGTGTCCTACTCTCCACCAAGAACCGGCAGCAAGAGTACAAGTCAAAGGACACCCAGCGAGCCACAAAGTTCATGCCACAGTTCAACGGGCCATATGAAATCGTGCACACCAACCTGGCACACTCGACAGTGACAGTCAATCTCCCCAATGCCCCACACCTCTTCCTGGTCTTCCACACTTCAGAAATCCACCCATTCAAGGATAATGATAATGACCTATTCAGCAAGCATGCCCTCCATCCACCTGAACCAGTCACAATAGATGGCAAACTGGAATACTTCATTGACAAGATTGTGGACAAATGAAAATGGGGCCATGCAACACAATACTGCATCCAGTGGCAAGGTGAAGGCCCAGAGGGCAACAAATGGCTTCCTGCATGGAAGCTAGAAGACTGCGAAGCTTTGGATGTTTGGCTCAACCGCAACCAGGACCCCAAGGATCAAGATGCAACTCCAACTCAAGAGGAACCTCAACACGAAGCTCCGCCACCACAAGCACGAGTTCAAACACAAGTCCATGTGGCACAAGATCAACCGCAAAGACACTCCCCAAAAACAAGATCTCAACATCAAAACCAAGTTTCAAGACCAAAGCCCCTCAAGATCATCCTCTCCCCCCAACTGTTGGCACTAGGGTGCTCACACCTTTCAGTAGAGTAGAGCAGTGTTCTCTGGCCGGTGGTAGCTTTCTCCATGCAGCCTTGTGGAGTTTTGATGCACCCATTCCATGCACTTTCCCCCCCGCCTTTTTTTCCCTTTTGCTTCTTTTATAGCGGGGAGGGGTGTAAGTACCTTACCTACCTAGATTTCCCCTTATGCTCCAATCGCCCACATCCTCCTGTGCCATCCCACTCCAGCCTCATCAACTGACGTCATCATCCCACAGGCAATCACATGCAAGGCACAACCCTTTCCCCAATCACCCCAACCTGCATGATGAGACCATGCGATCCCCCACCCAAATACGCATTCCTGGAGTACTGGAGAGGATATAAGACTGACCCCTTGCCACTGGAGAAAGCAGACATCTTTCCCATCCCCTTTTCCCAACCTTTCTCTCATCACTTCACTTGCCCTGCTTTCTGGCATAATCTCCTGTAGTTTCTCTATTATAAAGCAAGTCCACAACCCGTACTGTGTGTGCATTGAGTGTTGGCTGCACCCCACCATAGCCTTTCATCCAACTCCACCTCCATCAGCTCCGCCCTAAACAGGCTGGCAAGCTATCATATGTTCCTTTTAGTGCTCTCAACAACCTGTTATTATTGTTGACGCTCTTGATGAACCCTCACATAAGTCACATTGTAAACTTTGTAGTAGCTGTATTGTGTACTGGTTAATTTCTTACTGTAATCAATAAACAATTGCCCTTAAAATCTAAACCCACAAAAACCTTCAAACATGTATGGGTACAGGTGGCCCGAAAATACCTGCAGGCCACCTCAACTGGCTGTGCCACAGCCATGTACTAAAAGGGTAATCAAGCAATGGCTAATAATGGCTCAAGCCACTAGCTAGCCATTGGTCATGGCTAGGCTAGGCTAGGCTAGTCTGTTTTTGGATTAGCCGGCATTAGCTGAGCCGGAGCCTAGCCTAGCCTAGCTGTGACAATACTAGTTGCATTTGCTATGACAAACAGTTAGCTGCTTGCCAGAGTGAATATAATGTCATATAGTATCAAATAACAAGTGGAGTTGGTAGAAAAGTAAAAAGGATGTAAAACATGAAGGGAAATGAGTCAGAGAGTGGGTAAATGGTAAGTGTTTGAGTTACCACCCCGTGAGTGCCAAAATAAACGATTCCAGAAACAGAGATAACTTAGTAATCAGTCATGTATTTCCAATAACTAGCTAAAAGATTATTATACCTTTATTTAACTGTTAGTACATTTTTTAACTTACTAAAAAACTTAAACTAGTGTTATTTACAGCCACACTATGTTATTAGTGCTGACAAAGCATGCTAAAAAGCGGTCCGTTTATTGCTTGCAAATACTTAAATAGAGGGTCAAAATACATTATTTTCTCCCCATCTTTGAGCTATTTTGGTGCTTATTCTATCCCTAAATGTCTTTCTCATGTTTTCGACTCTGTGCCACCACACCCTCACCCTCCACAGCGGGGACAGCGGCCCAGTTGAGCATTCTTGACTTAGGGATTTCTCTCCCTGGGAATGCAGGAATCGCTGGGCTGTGCAATTCCCACCTGTCTCAGAGTGTGGGAATTGCCAGGCCATGCAACCCCACTCCCCTTGTACGCAACGGTCCGGAAACGGATCCGGCTACCTCAAAAAGCAAGGGGAGTTTCAATTGGGACCAGGAGAATGGATGGGCCATGGAATGGGCTAGCATAGCCAAATTCGAAGCATGGTGCAAATTGGTAAGCACACCAAGCCTGATGCCCTGACCTTGGTGGTGCTCCCCTCTTTCCAGCTGGGCCCCCCACTCGCATGTCCCATGCCCTTTCCTGTGCCCGGGCCCCTCCCTTCTGTGCTCCCTCCTTTCCAGCCAGGCCCCCCACTTGCATGTCCCACACCCCTTCCTGTGCCCAGGCCCCTCCCTTCCATGCTCCCCCCTTTCCAGCCAGGCCCCCCACTCGCATGTCCTGTGCCCCTTCCTGTGCCCAGGCCCCTCCCTTCCGTGCTCCCCCCTTTCCGGCCAGGCCCCCCACTCGCATGTCCCACACCCCTTCTTGCACCTGGGCCCCTCCCTTCCGTGCTCCCCCCTTTCCAGCCGGGCCCCCTGCTCGCATGTTGCATGCCCCTTCCCACACCCAGGCTCATCCCTTCCCTCCCTGTCACCGGCCTTGGGAACAGGAGCTGATGCGTCGCTCTGTTGCCCATGTAAGAGATGAAGAACCAGTACAAAAGGTATTGTGGTCTAGTCCTGTGATGTCATCTTGCATCATGAGTCTAGACGCGGCTTCTTGTTATCTCACTTTCTGGTCTGATGACATGCATCTCTGCTCTGTTTCATGATTCACCTATTTGTGTGGGTCTAGCCTGTGGAGGCCCTTGTACTGTTACCACTGTTTCGGACTTTTAGACTCCTACTTGGTTCGGCCTTAGGCCCCTAGTTAGTCTACCCTGTAATAGTATATAGGGAGCGCCTTGACTGCCCTAAGACGGCAAGTTGAGTCTCCTGTCTCAATTTACGTGTCTTCTCTTCTTCTTTTTCTCTTCTACAAGAGGGTCTTGCTAAGGGACTTGCAAGGCGGGAACCTCTTACTCTATCAAAGCTACCTAGGAGGGCGTGACTCCTATCAAATTACTCAATGACTAGTCTAAGCACTGACGCAGACAAAGCGGCGGTGACATTAGACTCAACTTTGTTATTCAGGATGGCTAGCAATACGACACCATTGACTCAGAAGCAACTGCTCGAGTCCAATCCCAATCGACAAGTTTTCACTTTACTCAGCAGCGACAGCAGGAACAAGACAGGGAAGGACCTGCTTTTCTTTTCAACACAAGAACCCTTGTCGCTTACAGACGCAATTCCTGTCACCCTCAATCAAGGATTGTGGCATCAAATTACTAAAGATCTCACATTCAGAGTCCCAGCACCGACCGTGCACGACTACGACGACCCACCGTATCCCAAAGAAAAGGGAAAAGCTAAAGTTCAAGTCAAGTCGGACGAAGAAGAAGATATCGACAAGTCAATACAAAAGCAAGTTGACAAAGATATCCGACATTCCCCTATTGCACCAGACACCATTCTACCCTCGCGAGCAGGATTGATCCTTGACACCATGAGCAGTACTACGACAGAAACAGCGGCCTTCACCACATCTAAGCCAAGTACCACACGAGTTCAAAAGGCATTCAGAGCAGCGATGAAGAAGTACACTCCACCAAATCCACCCAAAAAGGGAGGCCCACCCTCAGGCGGGTCCGGACCTCCAGGGGGATCAGGGAATCCCGGTGGAGGCGGAGGAAGAGGACCCCTCGGAGGAGGACAAGGAGGAGCAGCGCAAGGAGTAGGAAATCAGGGAGGTGACGCTAAACTAATGGGCGCCCCACCTGCCATTTTCAGCGGAGATAGGAAGCTTGCCGACAACTTCATGGATGAGCTCCTCCTCTACTATCGCATTAACAGACAAAACCCGACTCTTGCTTCGCCAATCACTAGAGTGGCAGTAGCCCTCTCTTACATCAAAGGCGAAGATGTCGTGGGATGGGTACGCGACATGGGGGTGTTCCTAGACAACCTCCTTCCCGATGACGACACAGATGATGTTTGGGGCCACTTTGTAGATGCGTTCGGAGCAAGGTTCCAAGACTCCACGAAGGCGGATCGCGCCCGAAACGATTTGGAGATGTTACAACTAAAGATGCCCTTTGTCGACGAGTACACCTCCGAGTTCGAAGAACTAGCAAGGAAGGCCGACTATCAGGCGGGAAACCCTGAAACCCAAAGACTCTTTATGAAAGGACTCCCAATTAAAATCCTTGAAGAAGTTATGCACGGCGGGACTCCCACTACTTATGAAGACCTCAAACAACGAACGGTGAAAGCGGTACAATCTCAGCAAACCATCTATAATATCATACGAGGAAGAAACCAAAACAATCCTTCAAATGCTCCCTTCCGCCCGAAACCGTTCAATTGGGGCAATAAACGTTTCGATCAGGGACAGCAACGACCCCAATGGAACTCCTCAAATGCCCCTCGACAATACAATGACAAGGTTGTCCCTATGGACATAGGACGGGCAAGGGGCTACCAAAGCAGAAACCAACGAGGAGGATTTCAACGTTTCCAGGGATGTGTAGCGGCCCTTAACGAACCAGGGGGACCCCAAACCACGCCGCGAGGACAAGGACGAGAATGAGGTGGTGGAAACAATGCCCCTCGGGGAGCATGTTTCAAATGTGGCCAGTTTGGTCACTACACTCGAAACTGCCCACGAAGAGTCAAACAATCCAATATCAATCTCATGGATACAGAATGGGATGACGACTCTACTATTGACATACCTCCTCTCGAGGTTCCCTGCGATACGGTTGCATCGGCAAAACACCTTCTTTCTACAATGAACGAGGAAGAGAGGAAACAGTTAGCCGAGGAAATGGGAGTAAACGAGGATTTTCCCACAGCCTGATTAGATCGGCACTAATTAGGCAGAATAGCACTGGAGATGTATTCCTTTCCGCACGAAAATCTATGACCCTTCGATTCTTCGTCCACTCCATTGTGAAAAGAGCTGAGGCGATTGCCCTTATCAATTCAGGAGCGACTGAAAATTTTATGAATCTCACATATGCCAAATGGTTACGACTACCTATCCAACAGATGAAGGAGTCCAGAAAACTCCTCAATGTCGATGGAATGGAGAATAAGAATGGGGAGCTGAAATATTATACTGACCTGTCGGTTCAGACTGGACAAGTCTGCCAAAGACTCCGATTCTACCTTACGGAGCTAGGAGAACACAAAGCGATATTGGGCTATCCATGGTTCACGGCAGCACAACCACAAATTGATTGGAAACGAGGATGGATCAATCACACTCAACTTCCAATTATTTTCAGGACCGATGACGCGAAAAAGGCCTGATTCGTTCCTCAATCGGTCAATGTCCCAAGGATGAAAGGACCAAGTGAATATTTCATCGGTTGAGTCACGATCCACCCCACAGTTATCCCGCTGGAACCTATCAAAGGGGTGCCAAAGGAGTATGAAAGGCATAACAAAGTATTTAGTGAACAAGAATCCCAAAGGCTTCCTCAACATACAATTTGGGATCATGCCATCAAACTCCTCCCTGGAGCACCCTCATCCCTACCAGGAAAGCTACTTCCCTTAACCCAAGCAGAAATTGGCGAGGCTCACAAGTTTGTGGCCGAACATTTGAAACGAGGTACTATTAGAGAGTCCTGGAGTCCCTATGCGGCCAACTTTTTCTTCGTCAAAAAGAAGGACGGAAAATTACGCCCGGTTCAAGATTATTGTCCTATAAACAAATGGACCAAGAGGAATCGTAATGTTTCCCCTCTCATCCCTCAAACAATTGACTGTCTCAGTGGGTGTACCTTATTCACAAAGTTCGACGTCCGATGGGGATATAACAATATTCATATCAAACCGGGAGATGAGTGGAAGGCAGCGTTTCTCACCCCAGAAGGCCTATTTGAACCCACGGTCATGTTCTTTGGTCTCACCAATTTCCCAGCCACGTTTCAAATGATGATGAATACCATCTTCCGGAAACAGGTGGCACAAGGGTGGCTATCGGTCTATATGGATGATCTTGCTGTTCATACAAAACGACGAATAGGGGAAACGGAAGAACAACATAAAGCCCAACATAGAGCATATGTACACGAGGTTTTGGATGTCCTAGAACAACATGACCTATATCTCAAGCCCGAGAAGTGCGCCTTCGAACAAAAAGAAATCGACTACTTAGGCGTAATAGTGGGACAGGGAACATTGAAGATGGATCCCAAAAAGATCCAAGCAGTAACTAACTGGATGGCACCCAAAAATGTCACTGAAATTCGCCAATTTCTAGGGTTTACAGGATACTATCGGTACTTCATCCCCAATTATTCAAAGGTCGCACAGCCACTCCTGGACCTCACGAAGAAAACCACTGAATGGCATTGGGGAAACGCTCAGGAAACAGCATTTGCACACCTTAAATCCCTTATGACAGCGGCACCAGTCTTACAACAACCTGATTTCAATAAAAAGTTCTACCTCCAAACTGACGCATCCACATATGGCGTGGGCGCCATACTCTCGCAAGCGGCAGGAACTGTGGACAGTACGACAACTAAACACCCTACAAAACCAAAACTTCATCCCATCGCTTACTATTCCGCAACGTTCACCCCAACAGAACGAAACTACGACATCTACGAAAGGGAATTGCTAGCCGTGATGAAGTCCCTTACGCATTGGCACCATTACTTAGGATGGACGAAATACCCTTTTACCATCCTTACTGATCATGCTAACCTTCAATATTGGAAGGCACCAAAGAATCTCAATAGATGCACCGCACGATGGCATGCAGACCTACAAGAATATGACTTTGAAATTCAACACATTCCTGGGAAAACGAATACGGGACCTGACATTCTATCCCGGCCATCAAATGCTGACCAGGGAAAAGATGACAATCAAAACATTATAGTCCTTCCTCAAGAGAAGTTCACCTGTTCCGCCACGTCTTCAGAGCCATCAGAAATGGAGAAAAGGGACCTTATGATACTAATCCACGACCACCCTACTGCAGGACACCTGGGAAGAGACGAGACCTTACGCCAGGCCCAGAAATGTCTTGTTTGGGCTGGAATGAAAGGCTGGATCAGTGACTATGTGAAGGGATGTGCAACGTGTCATCAAAACAAAAACCTCACTCACCGACGCAAAACCCCACTCTTTCGAATCACAACCCCAAAAGATGCCCTCCCTTTTCAACAAGTGTCGATGGATCTGATCACAGGGTTGCCCAATGTACGGGGAAAAGATGCAATCCTCACCATCATCGATCATGGATGCTCTCAAGCCGCACTCTTCCTCCCTTGCTCTACCACAATCACCGGCCTCGGGATAGCTAACCTATATTTCAAACATGTTTACCCATGGTTTGGAATACCAAGGAAAGTCATAACGGATAGGGACCCCCGCTTTATGTCACACTTTGGAAAAGCACTGACCCAAAAGCTGGGGATCCAACAAAATATTTCTACAGCGTTCCACCCTCAGACTGATGGACTTTCAGAATGGAAGAACCAGTGGATAGAGCAATATCTACGCATCATGACGTCAACGGCCCCTGAAGACTGGACCAACTGGTTATCAATAGCCACGGCAGTACACAACAACCGGAAAAACGTAACAACTGGCTTATCTCCCAATCAAATCCTATGGGGAGCAGAAGCGCCTCTCCTGCAGACCAGAAAGGATGACGAAAAGAACCAGACCTTGACAGATCGGCTTGACCTTCTAGAGCGAAAGCGGGTCCAGGCCATCCAAGCGATCAATCAGATGGCAGGACAAGAACCCGCTCTGTCTCCTTTTAAAGTGGGAGACCAAGTATGGTTAGAGGGCACTCACCTCCGTTTACCTCACCAGAGTACCAAGTTAGCCCCTAAACGATATGGCCCCTTTAAAGTTCTAGAAACGCTGTCGCCCGTTGCCTATCGCCTCGACCTTCCTACCGCCTGGACCATTCATGATGTATTCCACGCATCCCTCTTATCGCCCTATCATGAAACGACGGCCCATGGATCGAACTTCTCTAGACCTCCACCTGACCTTGTCGAAGGAGAAGAGGAGTACGAGGTGGAGCGTATCACTAATCATCGACGTCATGGAAGGACTAGGCAGCTCCAGTATCTGGTCAAATGGACAGGGTATCCGGAAGCGGACAATACTTGGGAACCAGCTGACCAAATTCACGCTCCGGAACTCATTAAAGCTTATCACCAACACACTCCCCTCGAGCATAAAAAGGCAACCAAAAGAACTAGGAAGAACATCCGCCTTACACACCATATCCGCTCCATACGTTACACCCCCTCAGAAAAATGTCCAGTTCAAGTAGCAACACCTCCTCTCATGAGGCGAGACCCCCTTCCGCTATGTCCTTTGCAGTATCAGTCGATACCCCGGCTAACGAACCCATCGACCCTCCGCCCAACCTATCCTACCGAGAACGACTCGACTACTATGAGGCACAAATCCCTGATCTCCCGGTCGAAGGGTACAGGCGACTGGCAGGACCAGACGAGGCCCAAGTCGGCCTCATCTCCCAAATCAGGGCCCGTGCTATGTCTCCTCGATCAGCCACCAACATTGCCGCAGGGGATCCTGCAATCCACCCAGAAGTCCTACATGCCATCATCCAAAGTATGGGAGAAGGCGTACAACGAGCCCAGGCCCGACACGAAATCGAGATGGGGCTCCTCCAAGAGGCTCTCGACGATCTCCACCGAACCCCAAGCTCAGGGAACACTGACCCGAGCAAACCTTTCAAAGAAGCTCCGCCTGGTTATGTCAAGAATCGGGGACAAGTATACATCGACCTCCCGTGCAAAGATGGTCAAATATGCCCAGCCAAATGGATCAAACGCATTGAGGGAGGTAAAGTTGCAGCGTATACTGATGGGGATACCCCAAACACCCTCCCTATTATCATCCCGATCTATGCTCCGAACTGCAACGACCCCCTATCAACCGACAAGTGGGCAATGGCCTTGCCAGAATGGCTCCACAGTGCGTTGGTCGGGAGTGGGAGTACCTACGCCATACTACGCAAGGAGCTCGACCAACTCCCTATCGACAACTGGGGTTACGTGGCCAAGGCAGATCGGTATCGAAAACTCGACGAAGAGTGTCATTCCCTCGATGCCCAAATCGACTTGCTCCAAACCAAAAGGGAAATGAGGGGAGTTGAGCGGGGGCTGTCAAGAGGGAGGTTGGAGGCATCGCTTATCTCCCAGAAGGTGCGGCATCTCCGTCTTGGTCAAAGGATGGGAGCACGACAAGAACAAACCCACGTCAAGTCTGCGTGGTTACGTCGGGGGATGGGGTCTGTCCGTGGACGAGGACGTCCACTCTGAGGAGAGGAGTGGTGTCACTGGCCTTGGGAACAGGAGCTGATGCGTCGCTCTGTTGCCCATGTAAGAGATGAAGAACCAGTACAAAAGGTATTGTGGTCTAGTCCTGTGATGTCATCTTGCATCATGAGTCTAGACGCGGCTTCTTGTTATCTCGCTTTCTGGTCTGATGACATGCATCTCTGCTCTGTTTCATGATTCACCTGTTTGTGTGGGTCTAGCCTGTGGAGGCCCTTGTACTGTTACTGCTGTTTCGGACTTTTAGACTCCTACTCGGTTCGGCCTTAGGCCCCTAGTTAGTCTACCCTGTAATAGTATATAGGGAGCGCCTTGACTGCCCTAAGACGGCAAGTTGAGTCTCCTGTCTCAATTTACGTGTCTTCTCTTCTTCTTTTTCTCTTCTACAAGAGGGTCTTGCTAAGGGACTTGCAAGGCGGGAACCTCTTACTCTATCAAAGCTACCTAGGAGGGTGTGACTCCTATCAAATTACTCAACGACTAGTCTAAGCACTGACACAGACAAAGCGGCGGTGACACTCCCTGCATCTGGGCCCCTCCCTTCACTCCCCCCTTTCTTTCCAACCGCTCACTTGTCCCGTGCCCCTTCCCATGCCCGGGCTCATCCCTTCCCTTCCCTTCCTGCACCCAGGCCCCCTCCCTTCCGTGCCTGCACTTGCACCCCTCCCTTCTGCCTCTGCATTTGCACCCCTCACGCCCCTCCCCTTCCCCTTTCCCCCCATGCTTGCACCTTCTTTTCCCCTTCCACATGCGCATGGCCCCCTTCTAGTGCACCCATGTCTTAGAGGATTACAAATACAATACAAATGTATTTATTTACTATAGAGTACTTAGTCTTATTTTAATAATGAAATAACTCATTTATAAAAAAGAATAATTACGACTCTGAAAATATAAGTCATGGGAAATGCCATTCAAGCAAGTCCATTCCTTTTTTGAAAGGTATGTACAA
>QFEZ01005525.1:0-53005 GCA_003316425.1 Russula lepida
TTCACTGCATCTTCAAGTCACTGAACGAGCCACATGGGAAATTGAGGATTAAACCCAAGATGGTTACCGTACCGCATACCAGACAGGTAGTCGCCTTCAGCGATGGCCAAGAGTCCGCTGACTAAAGAAGAAATCCAGAGAACCGACGGCGTCCAATTTATCAATCGTTAGGACAAGTAGAATTGTGGACGTTTGGTTGCAGCCCGACACCCTCTTTATCACCACCAACGTATCCGGGTGTCGCCGGGATGCGGAGTTCAGCGGGGTAAAGAGGTACTGTAGCTAGGGCAGAGTCATTGGCATTCGGATTGGCCACGTACGGTTGTTTCATTCAGGCAAGACGCCGCGACTCGGGATGATTTAGCTCGATAAAGAATTTGATGACGTCAGGTCTGGGCGGACCTGTGAAGATGTTCATATTCATAGGGTCCCAGGGTCCTAAGCACTTCTTCCTTTTCTTCGTCTTTCTCGCCCTCTCGCCCATCGCCACCCCACGGCATGGCCGCAGCAAAGATCAAATCGGCTACCTCCAAAGTGGCCAATGCCTTCACTCATCCCACCATAATCATCCAGAAAGACAAACGCATCTCCCCCGCCTCATCCGCCGGCTCATCACCCACAGTCCCCAAGAGTCCTAAGACACCCGCCGATGAGGGAATAGATTTCTTTGAGTCGGCGATAAAGCATGGTGAACCTCCCATCCGCGTGTATGAGCTACCATTAGAGCCTGATGGTGGCCCAAGCAAGAGTCGAGAGGTATGTGTTGGCCCCAACTAAGTACAGTCACTGCCACGTTGACAAACTTCACCCAGTATATTCGCCTCCCTCCAGCGGATGTCCCATATATCCTTCGCGTTTCTTTAGAGGCAGGCACGCCAGCATCTAGAAATGGCGTGTTTAAAACCAATTTCCCACTCGATGGTGGCGTATTTGATCGCAATGAATTTGTAGAGCGCAAGTAAGTGGATATTATACCGTTCTATTTCTCTCGTTGCAGATCAACAAATGCGTCTTCAGGCTTCCCACGAATGTCTCTAAACCCATCCACATCGACCTTCCTATATCGCATGCTGGCGCATTCGCTTACTGGGTCGAGTATGACAACGAAACTCCTGGTCACCGCATCACCGGAAGACAGGGTTACTTTAACATCGATCCGCTCCTTCGCGTCAAGGCGCGCACTCCCATCCTTGGAGAGGACTTGAATCATTTACTTCCCGCTGATGGCGGCGCAGTGTTAGAAGATGAAATCATCAACCTCCCACTCTCCGCAGTCTCTCTTCTTAGTACAGTCTCGAAATGGATGGGTCCCGTATCCAAATGGCCGGGTTTTTTTGCAGAGGCTAGAGACCGTGGATACAACATGTTACACTGGACACCACTCCAGGAACGAGGGCAAAGTAATTCGCCGTACTCGATAAAGGATCAGCTCCGCTACGAGCCGAGCATGTTCGATGACCCCAAAGACGTTGAGGAAGACGGTGGAATCGCAAAAATGGAGGAGATTCTTACTCTCGCCCGTGATCAATATGGTCTCCTTCATTTGACCGACGTTGTGCTCAATCATACGGCGAACAATAGTCCTTGGCTCGAGGAACACCCAGAAGCTGGTAAGTCTACTCATTCATGCTATATCATTCCTGATAAAATCCGGACGTATTCGGCTTATAGGTTACAGTCCGCTTAACTTCCCGCACCTAATTCCTGCTCTCGAGCTAGATGACGCTATCATCCAGTTCTCTGGTTCACTCAAGGACTACGGTTTGCCCACCGAGGTCAAGTCAATGAATGATATCGAACTCATCCTTGATGCGTTCCACGAGTACATTCAGCGGTTCAACTTCTGGCAGTATTATGTCCTCGACGTTGCGAAGGAAAAGGAAGTGATTCAAGCCGCCTTCTCTTCCGGGGAGGTTGATGTGTGGAATGGACCTGACGTCCAGGGCAAGAGCATCCCCGAACTCGCGACCATCTTACGCGAGTACCGCGGTGGGGAGGTCCTCCAGGGTTTGTCAAAGTACGCAGAACGGCATGGAGTACACGTAGATGGGGCTGTTGCAGCTGGTTTCGTCCTGGCAGCGCGTGGCAGCGACGCGGATCTCGTGAGTACGTGGGGTAAAATTGTGGATGCGTTGAACCTGCCGCTATATCGGGAATGGGAGGAAGATGTCAACATCGCGTTGGAGAATATCAAAAACCGCCTTAAATATGGTCGTCTGGATGATCACGGCCCCAAACTGGGTGAAATCACGAAGAAGTTAGTGTTCTCGTCTATCTTTTGCGACAGAGCTGAGAAAGTTACAGGTCTCCCATCATGGAGTCCTATTTTGCTCGTGTTCCAGGTGCCGATAAGGAACCCCTCAAGTACTCCCTTGCCGTAAATGGATGGCTATGGAACGCGGATCCCCTTGCAAACTTCGCTTTGCTTCCTTCCAAAGCTTACTTCCAGCGCACGGTCATCGCTTGGGGCGATTGCGTAAAGCTTAACTATGGTGCTTCGCACGAGGACTCACCATTTCTTTGGGAGCACATGACAAACTACGTGACGACCCTTGCCCGCTCGTTCACTGGCTTCCGGCTTGATAACTGCCACTCGACCCCACTGCACGTCGGCACGACCCTCCTTGATCGCGCGCGAACTGTTAATCCAGATCTCTATGTCGTCGCCGAGCTGTTCACAGGGAGTGAGGATATGGACACTATTTTCGTGAGCAGACTTGGCATTAACAGTCTCGTCCGTGAAGCCGGCAATGCGCACGAACCTAAAGAGCTCTCTCGTATTACCTGGCGCTATGGCCTCGGAAAACCATTTGGCTCGATGGATGGTGCTTGCCTCACCTCGTCATCATATGTTGCCCCTCCGACTACGTCAGGGCGTGGTCCCATCCGACCATGCACTATCTCTCCTATTTTCGGCTCGCTGCCACACGCGCTTTTATACGATCAGACACACGATAATGAGTCAACGGCCAGCAAGCGGTCGGCAGAGGATACGCTATCAACGGCTGGTATCGTCGCCTTCTCTTGGTCGGCAACGGGAAGTGTAAAGGGTTATGATGAAGTGTATCCCCGATTGCTAGAACTCGTTACGGAGAAGAGATTATACGAGCATGTCGGGCTGGGAGATACCGATGGTGAAGACTTTGGGCGCAGCGGGATTGCCGTCGCAAAGAGACTTTTAAATAGTCTACACCGGGAGATGGTCATCGGGGAATTTGAGGAGGGTCACATCCACCAAGAGAACGACGTGAGTCAATTTAGTTGGTATTTCGCGCGCATATTTATAACTCTCTTCGATGCAGTACCTTGTTATGCACCGTGTACAGCCTAGTACACAGCGGGGTTACCTGCTAGTAGCGCACACAGCTTATCCTTCTTCCCGGGGCTCGAAAGACCGTGGCTTCAGTACGTCTCTTTTTTTATATGGCGTCTCATATGCTTACAGTGACCGGGATAGTTGAGCCTATTCGCCTCCGTGGATCAAGCGCTGAATTCATTTTCGGAGCGAGCATCGAATTTACTGAAGCCGTTCCTGATCCACACACGATTACTGGCATTCCGTCAAAACTGGTGTATCTCCAACCGGTATCTCTGTCATGGGGAAGTGACGGCCAGGGTCCATATACCGATATCGTAGTCCCCGATTACTTTCCGCCTGGCAGTATAATGATTTTTGGAACGCAACTCGAAGGTTTAGATCCTACTCTGGACAAGTTTTGCGGTTCTGGAGCAGAGGACGCGTTTCAAGACTTGGATCCCGTCGATTTGAACATCTTAATATTCCGAGCTGAGGGAGAGGAAATGGATGCCACGGGTGGCGAGATTGGCGCTTACGACATCCCTGGATTTGGCAAACTCAAATACTGCGGTTTGGAGGGCTGGATGCATCCCTTGAAGCACATCATACAACATAACGATTTGGGGCACCCTCTTTGCGGCAACCTGCGGGACGGGACCTGGGCGCTGGACTACATATCTAATCGACTTTTCAAGCAAGCAAAGACGCTGCCCAAATTTCAAAAACCTGCGGAATGGTTTAAGGAACGGTTTGACCTTGTCAAAGCAACCGCACCACCTTATCTCCGACCGAAGTACTTTGCTATCGTGATCTCAGAGGCATACAAAGCAGCTCGTCACGTTGCTATCGAACAATGTTCTGACTTCATCGCGTCTGGTCACTCGTTCACCCAGGACCTGGCGATGGTCTCGCTGCAGATGCATGGACGCGTGCAATCAGCCTCGTTAGACCCCGTGAAGAGTGTTCCTTCTCTGGCTGCAGGCTTACCGCACTTTTCCGCTGGTTGGGCAAGATGTTGGGGCCGAGATGTATTCATCTCACTGCGCGGCCTGTTTCTAACAACCGGCCATTTCGAGTCGGCTAAGAGCCATATCTTGGCATTTGCATCGACACTAAAGCACGGCATAGTTCCAAATCTGTTGGACTCTGTTCGTAATCCGAGGTCTGTGACTTATAGACTGTGACAATACGTTCGTCTGACTGGTCTGTAAGGTATAACTCCCGTGATTCACCTTGGTGGATGCTTCAGAACATACAAGATTATGTCAACAAGGCCCCCGATGGCCCTGCTCTCCTCAACGAACCTGTAAAGCGTCGCTTCCCAAAGGACGACACCTGGGTGCCTTGGGATGACCCGCGCGCTTATGCCAAGACCAGCAGCATCGGAGAAATTATTCAGGAGGTGCTCCAACGGCACGCAGATGGTATCTCCTTCCGCGAGTACAATGCTGGTCCCAATCTTGATATGCAAATGCGAGAGGAGGGATTCAACATAGATATCCGTGTCGATTGGAAGACTGGCCTAATTCTAGGTGGAAGCGCGTGGAACTGCGGAACGTGGATGGACAAAATGGGAGAGTCCGAGAAGGCAGGGTCGAAGGGTGTTCCCGGGACGCCGCGGGATGGTGCACCGATTGAGATAACGGGGCTCCTGAAGAGTACCCTGAGGTGGCTAGACGAGTTATCGAGCCAAGGCAGGTTTCCCTTCAAAGGTGTTCAAGCAGAAGGTGTGTCTGAGCATTTTGACGATCTGTGGATACGTTATAATGAATTTGCATTGCAGTGGACGGAAGCCGAGTCTTAGTTACATACGGACGGTGGAATGACTTGATTCAGGAATCATTCGAGAAGTCATACTATGTTCCTCTTGGTGAGTCCATACCTAGTTCCGTCTCTCCGCTCATCTAGTGTCCAGATCCTTCCGAGGACCAAGAATACGAAATCAGCCCGGGTCTTGTCAACCGTCGCGGAATTTACAAAGATGTCTTCGGGTCGGGGGCTGGTCGAGAATGGTCTGATTATCAGTTGAGGCCCAACTTCCCAATTGCGATGGCAGTAGCTCCGGAACTTTTCGACCCGGAACATGCCCTTGGTGCGTTAAAACTTGCAGACGAAGCTCTTAGGGGCCCAATGGGAATGAGGACTCTCGACCCGAGTGATCTACAGTATCGTCCCTACTACGACAACTCCGATGATTCGAACGATGCTGCCGTTGCAAAAGGCAGAAACTATCACCAGGTCAGTATTTTTGATAGTGTAGACAGTTGTTTGCGCTGACTATCATCTCAGGGCCCAGAATGGGTATGGCCATTGGGGTACTTCCTACGCGCTTATTTGTATTTTGACTCCAAGTATGGAGAGGGTCAAGAGGTCAGTGGTATTTTTAGCCTTCCAACCTCGCTTCTGAGGTCGTGCTTCAGGATCTATCTATCACTCTCCACCGTATTTATGACATGCTTCGCGTTCCTCGGGCCCATATCCGCAGCGACCCTTGGGCCGGACTGCCTGAGTTGACAAACAAGGACGGGGCGTTCTGCCATGACTCATGCCCTACGCAGGCGTGGAGTGCGAGCACTATATTGGACGTTCTAGAGGAGATAAACGAGTTATCATGAGTAAGAGTAGAGTGAGTGGAGTAGAATAAGGATCGTACGATAGATTGGATCTGTGTGGCCTTGTTTGTGAGAGGAGATTTGAGCGCGGGTAAAGTCGGTGAAAGACATGACTTTGCCCATCTCTTATGTCTTTCTTCGGGTTTGAACAAACCAATCGATTGCAACAGGAAAAACAAAAATTGCTCGACGGGAGGGTAGAGCAAGAAGATCTTGCAGTCTACACCTGGGGTGAGGACAGTTACGATGGGCTGGGCGATGCTCTCCTGGAAGGTGGTGATGAACTAAATGATGAGACGTTTGGTGGTACTGGGGAAGTCGGCAAGTTTATTTCTGAACGAAAATAGGCCTTTACTTACGGCGAACAGGCAAGGACTTTGATTTCACTCAGCAGTCTCTTACAGTTGAGGTCCATCCTGGACCTCCACCAAACCAGTCGGCCGCACTCAAGCAAACGCTACCCCACTCAGATTCATCTCGGGACACAGCGCATGCCTACGAAGCTCAGGCCCCATCTTCGTGTACGGTCGTCACAGAATTAAGTACCGTTGCCCTCTCAAATTCCTCCCCTCTGCCGCAGCTCGTCCAGGCCAGTCACTTTGGGACGAAAAGTCACCGTTTTCGGTCCTTCCTCGAGTGGGCAGTACCTCTCGCCCTACAGATCACGTTCGTAATGACTCCGTTCGTCTCTCAAGCCACCCGAATGGTGGCTCCATCTCGTCGTCGGGCGTCGTCCAATCGCAATCTCCCGGGCCTCCTGTCTCACAGCTAACTCCACAAGCTGGAGCACGGACACTGCAGGATATCGAGGCCGAAATGAAGGCCGCTGCAGTTGCACAGCGCATGCAGAATGTCGTCGTTACGCAACGACAGCAGCTGATACAGGAACACCAGCAGGGTCAACAATCCCACTTCTACCAGCAGCAGCGCTCTGCCCCTCCGAGAATGCATCCTCAAGCTCAGTCGCCGAGATTCCATCAGCAATTGCAGCAGCAACAACTCCTACAACAGCAACAATTGCGAGAACAACAGTTGCAGGAGCAACTCCAGCAACAGATCCGTCAACAACAGATGCTGGAACAAGAGCGAGAACGCCGGTTGCAGGAAACCCAACTTCAGGAGCAGATGCGAGAACTGCAGGTGAAGGAGCTGCAGTTACAAGAGCTGCAGTTACAAGAGCAGCATATGCGCATCGATCTGATGGAAAATCTGATGGAAAGACAGCTCCGTTCTCAGCGTCCTGACATCCGCCAGCAGCAGGTCATGCAGAACCAGTATCTCCATCAACGCCAATCATCGGATCAATCTCTTCAAGGCGTGGCCCAGCAGCAGTTTGTTCAGCGTAGACAACAGTCGCCCGCTTTCGTCGATCCCCATCTGCAACCTCAATACCAGCAGAAGGGCCAGTACGTGCCTCAGAATATCCAGTTACAGCAGCGCCTCCTCTCTGAGATGGCCCAGGTGGAGTTCATGCGGGATATGCAGGCCTCCTCACAGGCGGACCAAGACGCCCTTCAAGCTGAAGCAATGCGCAGGATCATGGAGACTGAACGCATGGAAGAGAAGAGGCGGCGTAAGGCTGCGAAAATTGCGCATATGGTATGCCATGCGTCGGTGTCACCCTTTGTCATTATGCTAACTTTTCTTCAGTCTCGGTACAACGACCTTATGACCCAGTCCGACAAGGATTTCATCACGCGGATACAAGTCTCTCAACTCGTCACGCAGGATCCCTATGCGGACGATTTTTACGCGCAGGTATATGGTGCTATCATGCGCTCGCGTCTGGGACTTCAGCCGTCGGACGAACGTGTCTTGAAGTTTGGCTCTTCCGGGGGTGTCGGATTAGGGTTAGGCCAAAAGGGTGCCGGAAGACGGCCGAATGCTATGCAGAAAATGGAACAGCAAGTAGAACGGATTGTCAATAATGCGCGTCAAAGGGAGCAAGACAAACGTGAGCATTTTCCCCGTCAATATGTCAAACCTTGGGTCGATCGTAAAGCTAATTATCCGCATTAGCGAACAGCCTGCAGGGCGCTCTTGGAAAGACCGCTGGCCGGAGTTACAAGGCAGCGCCACGGCAATTATTACAAGTCGACCCTTCGAATAGTTCCTCACATGCACACATATCCAAAGAAGACTCTATACGGAAGCACGGTGAAGGTGCAGCGAAGGAAGCAGCAAAGATAGGTGCAGAGGCACTCGGTGTTGCCGCCGATGTAAGAGCCATACTTCCTGGCTCAGTCATATGCTCATTAGTTCTTAGCTGGACGACACAGCTCGCAAGGACCCTCTGACTACGAAGGAGGTACTCCAGATCCTCGAGCATCTGTACGATCTGGTATTGGATATCGAGCAATTACGACGCGAGCAGTCGAGTCTCGACGTCGAAAATATCGAGGTTGTAGAGGCCTGGTACGTGTGCAGTCGTTTCAAGACTTTCAAGCTTATTCTAATTCACCTCAAGGAACGCACGGTACTCGGAACTTGTCGAGCAGTTATGGGATGGCCTAAGTGTCATGGTTCCTTTAGAGACAAGGTACGGCCCTTGTTCCTTGTACCTTTGCTGAACACCGACGTGGATTTTCTGTAGCAATCCCCATCCATTCATCTCCCTAATCGCGCCTTCCAAAGGCAAAAAGCTATTGCCAAGGATCTCCAGACACCTCTCCTCGCAGCAAATGCTCACTGTTCTTACTCTGTTAGTAGCGTGCTTCTCCCAAATGGATATCGTTTTCCACGCGCGTATTCTCGATCTTCCTGAGGAAAGCACTCGTCAACAAGACTTGGAAAGACAAACCCAGGCTTTTCTGGGGAGCGTCGTCCAGAGCATCTTACCCGTCGTTGCCAAGGCAGGGTTACGTCTAGTCAGCGGACTGTTAGGCCTTTTGTTGGAAAGAAGCGATATCGTTACCATAACTCAAACAAGAGTGTGTAGTTCTGTCTTGTATTGGCTACCCCCAACTGATTGACTCCCCGTAGCCCGGCCTAGCTATTTTAACATTGTTTCTCAGCCGCGTCGAGCTGATCAAACAATCTATGTCAACTGCCGCGGATCTTTCGGAACTTCCCACCCAGGAAGAAACAGAGCAATGGTACGAGTGATTCGGCTCACAGTCGGCATCTTACCGAAAGCTTTCGTAGGGAACTGATGTTCGACCATCTCTTCCAACTTCTACATCCAAATTTATTGTATCTCTTCCCCTCAACCCGTATGTCCACAGCATTAGCGTCCCTCCCGCCGAATTCCGTCCCCCCTACTCGTCACACGGAAGCCCTCGATCAGCCTGTGTGGCAGTTCCTTGCAGCCCTTGCACTGCATGCGACAAATGATCAACAACAAGCACTTGTCACCGCACTGCGTGAGAAGGTTCTCGAAAACGTCGCAAGTGCAAACAAGGGCTGGGTCGCTGATGAGGACGAGCGGCGTGCTAAGCTTGGGAACGTTAACCTTTTCTTACACGCGCTCGGCCTTGACAGCTCGCAGATCAGCATCTAAATTTGTTTTGTCAGCGACTCTGCGCTTAACTGTAGAAGTAAGTTACATTGACGATATCCATATCCGCTTCATATTCCGGAAACTAGTGCCACTGAAAACTCCGCCGGTTGCTGATGGACCGCGTAAGATAAAATGACCGTCAGCGCGTTGATGATGGTTTCCCGGTGTGTGTTCCGACGATTTTCCTAAAATAGCCTAGGGGCCTATCAAGATGATCTGCAGCGCCTGGCATCGCAATAACTGATTGTTATCCGCGACCACGCTGTGCTGACAACTTTAGACGCGGGCCCGCGACTCGGTATAAGGATATCGGAATCGCAGTATGACGGTGTCTTTCTTTTCATTGTGCAGGTAATATATAAAGACTGCCAGGAAAGGCGGTTGCTTTGAGGTATTCTGGTTTGCAGGATCTGTGGCTTTCAAAATTCCTTTTGTGTAATTCCTTGCTCACCGGATATCCCTGAGCGCCTCAAGCATCGCACCACTAGAGCGCCGGTGAACCCAGCAGGATAGCATGAAACGCCTTTGTCATCACCGCTTCCCTTTTTGGAATCGTTTTTTCTGACTCGTTCTCCCGAAATGACCAAGCACTGCATACGAATCAACGAACATCAGAACATGCCACAGCAGGTGTAGGTTTTGGCCCTCCAGTTTGCCAAGTACCTCTTGTTAGAAGGACGTATCGAGTACCATCGAGCATTGACTCGTCTCCTCGGTCCCAAGTCCCTGGCTCCTTCACCAAAGAGGTGGCTTTGCCAACCGGACGGCGGTCCAAGCTGGTGCGACTTCCTCATCCTTGGCTATGTGGTGCCACCACAGCGGTGCCACAAGCAGTTAGATACGAAGTCGTGCATAGCAGGGTGACCGAAGTCGGCCAGTCGGTCCCGCGCCTTACTATTGTTGCGTCGCACAAGTACACGTACTATCGGGATGAGGGCTAGTCGCGTGGAAATCACACACGGGCACAGTACAAGAGGTCGAATTCCCCCCCTCTTTCCAGCCTCCTACTTAAACCCCAAACAGATACCCCTTCCCCCCTTCCCTCTGAAGAACCCTATAAGCCCCACCAACTGGATAGCTCCCTCATAGCCATGGCCTACCACGCAAGTATCCCAGCTCCACATCACTTCAGGCCCACCCCTAATGGCTACCAGAACCAGCCCTATACACCCACCCCCTTCGTCCGCAGCGAAGGATTCCTTACGAAGATGTTCGGCCGGCGAGACGCGGCATTTTTCATTGAATCGCTCCTCAAGGTGGATGTAAGAGACGTATACCTAGTCGGGAACGTGCCTGGATGGCACAATGCGTTGATGGCCCAGAAGCCGTCCATCAACGATACTCGCATCGACGCCTACGGCCCCAACAACCAGCCCCTTTGGCTTTTGGACATCATGCCCCCACCCATGTACCACGTTGTCCCGCAGAAGATTTGGACTCCACCGAACCAGTCGGACTGGCGCCGATATGTCGAGCAAGCGAATCTACGCATGCCCGTCTTTTTTATTCAGAATGACGGCACGATTGGCCTACCGTTGGCCCGCGCGTTAGCCGGAGATAGGACATCGCTGCGCTGTGCGGACATGGCTGCCCCTCTGGGAGGGGGCCACTCCACCCAAATACGAATTGCCGTAAGTACCTCACTTTTCCCTCCCCTCTCCCCTTCCCACCCTTCCCACTCTCCCCCTGTCTCCTCCCTTCCCCTCCCTTCCTCTCAGTTTCGAGCTTAAACGTCATCACAGTGGCCCGGATATGAACCGTGGGAGCGCCAGATACAGATCAGGGACCAAACGCGGCAACGCAATGAAATCACGCTCGAGCGGTTCGTGAAACTCGTTGCGGGCGTCGTTGATAGGTTTCTCACGGTGCGACCTTTTGTTCCGGCCTCACTGGGACGTAAGATGAACTGATGGTGCCTTCGCCTAAACCTATGTAGGACGCATCCTCAATCCCCCCTCGGGACACTCCTTGGAGGGTTGGACACCAAGGGATCACTCGCAACAACGTCATTATTGTTGGGGCCGTGCAGGTCTCCGCGGGAGGGTGGATGCCCATTTTACAAATTTATAACCCGATCGCTGCCTCCTCCAGTCAATATTATCCCGTGCATGCATAAATATGAATTTTCTGTAGCCCATATTCTATACCCTATACCGTAATGTCGTGTTTCGGAATAATGTGCGTTTCGGAATCTGGGTGTGTGCCCTGAGGGGGCCCCCAATACAATACAAGTCTCAACCACCGGTTTCAACTGCCCGGAGGAGTTGCCCATTCTGAACCACGGAACCCCCTAAAAATTCCCACGCGACGCCCGGAGCTTCCGCCCACCTCCCACCCGGAAGTGATCATCAGACCACCGCGCAGAAAACCATGGGCGCATACGCATATCCTACGGCCCATGCACACCGTGCGCGATGCATAGCAGCAACCGCCCCTTTTCTCCCCTAACGAGGAAACCATATATTCACCGCATCATTGATGATCCACGGCGTACGCCCGCCACACCAAGTAAAACCACCCGTAAATATCTGGCCCATTTTTCTAAAGAAACAATTCCAAGGCCTTTGAACAATGCTCGTCTATGTGGACCATAGTACCCGGTCAGAGACGTCTGGAAAAGCTTCCTTCATGCACAAGAGACGCGGCCTCATCTCAGATCCGAGTCGGAATCACCGAATACAGCACTACACCAGCGGTGACTTTCAATTGAGAACTTCGTTTGGAAGGATGAAGGATAACGCCTGGTGAGAGGCTTGCGATCGGAGCCCTACACTACTCCAACACAGGGTATGGGCATAACACATTTTTTCCTCATGTCGCGGCATAGTACAAGAACATGTACGTATACCTAGTTACTATTTGATCCCTCCGATGATGTAGTACATCGCAGTCACTTGATACAACAAAAGGGATATCAACCCCCTTCTCCCCACGGCATTGGCCGCATTGTGCGGTAGCTCACCTCGTGCTATGAACCAGTACAGCATCCAGGCATTCGACACAAAGAATTCATCATCATATAACCATTCTCGGTCCATTCTGAAACGTAGGGAAAACATGAAATACTGGCGGTTATTGGAACATGAAACAAGAAGCTATATGAGAAAGAACAAAGAATCAAGGGATTAGGCAAAGTAAAGACAATGCATCGTACTGAATTGATGGGTCTGTGCAGCCAAATACCTCAGGTCGGCGTACTTGGCCCCTATCAACAATCAATTCTTCCGAGACAACTAAACCATGCAGATCAAGAACAGGAAGTGCATCCCAAGCGGGCATTCCACTCTCGGGCAAGTCGAGCAACCCCGTGCCGAGGATACCAGTCTCGTTCATATTAGGAAGTGGCATGAGCGGCAAGTCAAATTGGGCACGCTTCTTGTCAAATATAGCACGTGGCAGCCGCTTGACGTGAGCGCCAGGTTCCAGGCGATTCGTGGACAATGAAGAGAAATTGGCGTAGTTGGGGTACAGCATGGTATAGCCACGCATAAAGGCCATTTCTATGAAGTACTTCTTCCAAGACTGTTTCCAACGATTAGAGCGAACATTTGGAACAACGTTTTCCGTCAAGGAGAGAGATGAGTCTGTTAGGCGGTAAGACACATAGGTGTGGAACTCGCGCCAATGTTCCGGAAAATAGACTGCGCCCCAACTGCAGGGTATTTGGGAGAGATAAGGTGTATTTGGCGGAGCAGCACCAGTAGCATCGAATAGCCCGCGAGCATTGAAGGGCCTCCGCCCCCCAAGATGGAGTTCAAGGCTCTTCTGCTGGTACAGACTTATGCCAAAAAGCAGGGGCGATTTATCCCCTATGTCACCATATCTGGATTTATCACCATGAGTGAGCAGCAGAAGTCTATGACGACAATGTCTCACCTATAGCGAAGAAGAGCTAACTTCAACCAAGCGTAGAACAGCGGAGAAACTTCCACATCATCCTCCAAGAGTAGTCCATACGAATCGTTTGAATGCGGATACCAAGACTCCACAACAGCAGTCAACAAGCCTCCGTGTGCGATCCTATGATGCACGAATACAGTACCGTGTTCCCACTGAAGATCAGCAGCCAGTTGCCTAGTGATAAAATCCGCAGTGTCTTCCATGTTTAATCGGAGATTGAGAGTGTCGCCAAAGTAGCGAGCATTTCTCAGGGAGTGTAGGAGGCGTGATAGGGAATGTGGTCGATTGTTCGTAATGATACTAATCTGAACGCTAGGCACGTTCCAATCTATTATTAGAGTCAAAGTGGCATCATAATCGAAATAGAGAGAGCATACTTTTCCATTCCATTAGGGACAAGGCGCCCATCCAGTCTGAGTAGATAAGATCCTCACGAGGGAGCCGAACTATCGTACACGAAGCGTGCTCAGAGTCTTGTGCAGTAAGGACCAAAGAAGCCGTGAATAGGTCCTCCGCTGTTAGAGAAATGATCACATCAAACGGGCCAGATGATTGGGAAAGCCAAGATGAGACTATTAGAACAGCTGTAGTCGCAGAGGAAGTCGAATCATAATGTAAAGTACATGTGTCCGTGGAGATAAAGGCCTGGTCGTGGTCTGCTTCTGAATAAAGAAGGATATCTAGGTCGTGTCCACCAGCAATCAGGCCACAGGCCGCCTGGGAAAACGCTACAAGATCATCGTGAGATGGAAAGAAGACACCAAAATGGCCGTGAGATTTCTTATTGCTAGCAATTGAGGACAACGGCTCTGGACCGAAGACACGTGGGTGATAGTGATCGATAGGACGAGTTGATAAGCGCTGCCTGTTGCTAGTATCCTGGGCTTTCAAATAGGATTCGAAGCAGTCGTCCGCAGCCAAGTCCCTGTTTATGATGACGCCACCGATCATGTCAGGCCGTTCCTCTGAAACCCAGCGCCCAAGCGCAGACCATGAGTCAAGATTTAGATCCGGATGGGCATAAACATCAGAAAGAGTGAAGCCTGGCAACACAAATGGAGGAACGAGAAAATCCGCGGGACGATGAGACGCCAACGGGGTAAGGCACGTCTCATTGTGTGCCTCCGAGTCAGACGTTGTAAGAGCGAACTTGAAGCCCTTCACACCAAGAGGGAATGTCACGGCGGGCGGATTGAGAAGTAGCGAGAGAGCGTCCTTGTTTACCTGTCGAAGACCAGAATCTTCCAAAAACAATGTCCAGTCAGTGGACACATGGAACGCGGTTTCGATCAGAGCATCAGCGGAACAAGTCGCATGAGAACAAGGTAACAGCGTCAACAGCGTTGACAACGTTTCGCCATATGAGGCAATGATGTTGCGGATGGATGATCGTGCCATGGATAATAATAATTCAGGACAAAGCATGACGACCTCTTGGATAGTTGACTGATACTCGAGCAAACCAATGATCGTCAGCTCTAGAGTCCGGGCGCTCTTCTCCGTAACAGGAAGGGCAACAGTAGTTGAAGAGTTCGAAATCGTCTTTGCAGAACCAAGTTCGAGCATGTACAGAGGACCCGAATTGTCTACTTGCGGGTGATCAACGGAGACGAATACAGCCGGATGACTCTTCCACCCAGGAAAATAGCGTTTTGATGGGAAAGGATCTGGCGAATGACTCAGGCTACTGTATCTCCTTTGCATAAAAAGCATATAGAAGATCAGGAACAAAGGGAGTATAAGGAACCTTTGAGGGTGCATTAGGAAGCGATTGCGTCGAAAACGACGTCTAGTTTTGGTGAAGGACAACTTGGACATACTTGTGACGGTCGAATACCAGTGCAAGTGAACCGTGGTTGGTACAAATGTGATGACATAATCATAACATTGAACAGTACAGAACTACGTAGTGGAAGCCGCATAATTCGAAGAGGTACAGACAACAACTGACTCTTAATCCTTGCTGCTGAGGCTCCTGAAAAACTCCGCATAAGCGTGATCCACATCAAACATCAGCTAGAGATAAGCGATCAGCGGAGTCTTAGGGCTGGCAAAGCCATACAAAGCCATAAATACCTGTCTTGACTGCTCCTCAGTAATCTCCTCTGATGCTTTCATTCCGTTAAGGGTGATCAACCTTCCAATGGCGTTAGAAGGCGCATAGGGCTCGCAACCACGGCAGGACGTACCATCCGACCATTTTACTTCGTCCCTCCCAATCCTTACTACCTTTGAATCTTGCGTAGCCAGTGACAAGTTCTTGAAGAATCGGATGAAGCTGATCTTTAGCGCGCAAGCGAAGCTTTATCGCGTCCATAAAGGTGATGAAGCTCTGGGAAGATGTCAGCCCAGGTTATCAGAGATAAATGGGTGTGGTAAAACCTGTGTGGTCTCGGCGACCCATTTTCCGGTCTCCGGACCAGCTTCACTCGAGTGCTCGACAGTTGCTGGAACCCCGACCGTAAGACGATGAAGCGCTGCGGGGTGATCCATCTTCGGAAAATGTTACGCGCAAAATGAGTCAAACGGTCGAAATAAAGTCCACAGTAGGAGTATACTTACCCGGTATCGACTCATGAATTGCTCGATGCTCGGCACGTCATCGCTGACCAGCTTCAGCATGGTCTTATATTGTGATAACAATCGGGTGCATGCAGGAGAGTACCTCTTAGTGTCCCACTCTTAGTGAGTTACCCATAACTTGAGAATAACGACGCACTCTACCGCCGTCACCGAGTCCCGCACATACGCGCGTTCCAGGTAGTCCAGAGCGACGACAATGCCATAGAGGGTTGCAAGTGACTCGTATCTTTCCCGTTCGGCATTAGTTGTGTATAGACGGGCTTCTTCGTCAAGAGACAATGGCACAGACATGCGCTTCAATAGTTACGGGTAAAAGTAAAGGTAAAGGATGGTCACGGTAGTTGTTTATGGCACTCGTAATGCCACGTGACCGATTGCGATTCCCTTACAAACAAACTTAGACGGTAAAAGCACCCTGACGACGTTATCCCTCAATGCTTCAGTATCAGGCAAAGACAAAGGTGAGGCCCAACATCATCCCTGGGCGCTGGACGTACGGGCTTGTAAGTTGTGTAATACTGTCAGCTGATGGTCTCTCCTTAGACTAATCGACGACTCGGAGGCCTGGAGCTGTTGTTCAGGCTGTAGTTCCGGTGGCAGGCCACCGGGCTGTTGCCATCGCCGCCTCTACCTCGGTTCTGCAGCATGTTTGGAAACGCTTCTATCGTAATCAATCGCTGGTTAACAGCATGGTACGGGACCTGTGTATTCATTCAAGCTCCGTTCGTCCGGGCCAATAATATCCCTAGATTCTTTTCAGGATTATGGAATCATCGCTCCCGGTATGACGACACTGACAAGCCATACCTCGGTGCCGGAGGCTTACTTACGTTGAGTCGGGACATTCGCGGAGGACATAATTGACATCTTTGGCGCACAAAAGTCCAAAAAGTTAACCTCCTCGGTCATGACTGGTAAGTAATAATGTATAATTATATGCTGTGCAGAGGTCGGACTGCGCTAATGTCGTACAGGGGCTTGCGCGTTATTTCCTAGCGCGTCACACATTGCCGACTAGTCATGATCATGGCATTGGGTGGGGTTTCCTGACTATTGGTTCTTCGACCGATATGCCCTATGACGCTACCGCCCGTATGTGGGTGAAAAATGATAGTTCTGTGCCCCAGGGTACATTCAGAGCACTTCTAGAGGCGAATTCGCTGCGCCACCGAATTTGTACAAGATTACAGTAAGTGCTAGTGAAATACCCTTTATATGCATGCAGACTCGGCGAGTGCCCAGACGGTGACCACAAAACCACTCCTGTCTCCCGGCAGCACGAAGGATACCGTGTGTATTCCACCCAGAAGTTGATCGGGAAACACTCAGCCGGATTTTGATGTTGCTACCTCCTACATAATCGACAGTAGTGGTATAGTTTAAGGTAGTAGTGCAATATGCGATGGATCATATATCCTCACCCAGCAGAAATTTCTACACTGAGAGTCGATGCAATGATAAAGGCAAGCCAAGGGAGTCAATACTATACTGAGAGCACGGACGAGATCCCTCTGCTCAGAGCGCAGGAATATTAGTCAGCAGCAAAGGTGGACTCGAAACACCAACGCAACATCAGTACTAGTGATGTAGCCATCAGCGCATCTAGACAGAGGTCCAAGACATTCTTGGAAATTTATGGACCTTCAAGCTCGTCAGGACTGTTTTCACGAGGAGAAAGATAGGTCCAAGGATCCGCGACAGCACGCACGATGTCTGAGGCATAAAAACGAAATGGTCCCCAGGCATCGGAGAAGCCAAACGAAGATGTATGAGAGCAGAATACCGATACACATACAGCCAAAAAAAAGTACAACCATATATTCTACGAGAGTCAACTGAACATTAGCTCACGAGCTGGCTGAGACAACAGTTGTGGCAGACAACGCAAACGCAAAGAGAGTGTGAGTGAAGGTCACAACAAGTATACGTCGTAGGAACCAGCAGGCTGAACATATGCATAATGCCCCATAATGAAAACTAATTATAATCCAAGCAGTCTACACAAAGAATGGCAATATTTCAGTAAAACATAGATCAAGGA
The DNA here is from genome assembly GCA_003316425.1 of Russula lepida. Lineage (NCBI taxonomy): Eukaryota > Fungi > Basidiomycota > Agaricomycetes > Russulales > Russulaceae > Russula > Russula lepida. Next base: position 17,934 of record QFEZ01005525.1, read on the forward strand.
GAGCGAACGACGGGGGGAAAGTAGGCACAAGCATGTGCAAAAATTTTTGGTATCGAACCTTGATCCACCTGTCAGTCGATGGAGCAAGTTTTTGCGGAGGCCTTTGAGGGGTGATCGACCAGATCGGTGATCGATCCCACCGAAGCCAGATGATATTCAGGGCCACGTGGTTGTGCCATCCTATCGTCCTGCCACGTCCCACGTCCGGATCAATACACGGGCCATCGCGCGGGAGTCACGCGCATACGGGTCGGCATAGTCGGCGACTCGGGCGCGGAGTGCGCGGCAGCCGTCCAATTGTAGATGCGCGGAGATACACTGGGAGGGGGTGAAGGCTGCGTCATTTCTCCGCTCGGCGTCGTGGTGGTGACCGGGTTCGACAACGTAGTCGCCGAGGGCGGTGTGAGGGGTCGTGCGACACGTGGATGCTGCAACGCGGCAGAGACGGCTGTCCACGGGTGGGATTGGGATGAAGGCAGCTGGATCGGGGTGATCTCCGACGTGCGCACGCTAACACCGGGGCGCAAAGACACGGGCCCATCTGCATCTGACTCGCCGTCCGTCGCCAACGTAGAGATATGCTGCGAACCCCGCGTGCGATTGAACTGGTGGGCGTAGAATCGCTCGAATGCCGCAGAGGACACGAAATGGGGCTGCGGTACAGCACTTCGAAGTTCGGAGGTCGAGTGACGTCGAGGTGCGGGAAGTGGACGGAGTCCGTCGATCGCAGCCGTGTTGACACTGGGCAATGTGGGGTCGAACCAGAGCTCCATGTCCTGATTTAAGGGCGAGATCTGCCCAGGAACGGGGAGCAGCTCGGCGGGTGTGGCGTTGCCGCTAGAGCCGAGAGAGGAGCCATCGCTGCTCTCAACTGGGGTGACAGGCTCCAAGGGAAGAGTGGGGACAGGGGCCTCGAATACCGCATCCTTGAAAAAAGCGTCAGAGTCGGGATCCCATGCGTTCTCATAGGACCAGCGAGGATAGTGGGGGAACATCTCGTCGTGAGATTCGACGGGGCCAACAATGACAGGGGTTGCGGTGACAGCGGGGGAAAAGGTACGACCCATGTTTTTTTTTGAGAGAAAGGAATAAGAAGAAGTGGTGGTGATGGAAAGAAGGGGAAGGACTCGAAGAGAAAAGAGAGTGAGCTGGTACGAGGTCGCCACTGGCGATGCGGTGAAGACGCTCTAAGCGGGACGGGGCAGTGCCAAATATGTCACAAACAAACAAATCAAAAGAGCCGAGGTACAGCCGGCGCGTCTACATACAAAGTCACGCTTATCTATCTACCCAAACCTTCGATCCCACTTCCCTATCGACTCCACCATTATCCAGCTGCCTAGTGGCGGTCCAGTCAACGTCTTTCTCCTTTGAAAACGCGTAGCACTCACCGTTGAGTTCCATCTCCTCACCCGAACTGGCCGTCGGTTCGTTTGCACTTTCGTGGGCAAGGATAATACATACTGTGTCTTCACCTTCTAACCTAGGCACCCGAGGTGTGAACACAGGCACACCCGTAGAACCATGGATGGTTAGACCGATTAAAGGAGTGCTTGGACAAGTCACCATCCGCCTAGGTAACAGTGTTCTACGCAAGTTTGAGCTTCAATCACACAAGAAAAGGTCCAACGCACGTTGCCGTATCGACTACCCTCCGTACAAACTGAGGGGTCAGGAAACCGTTCCATCGAATATGTACCATGTCCCCGACGGTGAATGGGGCCGGCGCAGAGTAAACGGCTACGTATGGATCTACGCGATCGTTGGCTTGTAATCTAGGCCACATGGCTTTCGGGTAATCATCACCACATGAGATAATAACGAAAAGACGTACCGCTGCGCGCCAATATTCACCATCCCAATCCATTCAAACAACTCGCTCACTCGCTCATTCCAATCTTCCAGCGCATTATTATCGTCTGCATCCGTGGTCTTCTCGCCATAAGATAAGTCACGATGTCTTCCATGTCTGATCGAGGTTGGGCGTGCGGGTAGCGTGGAGGTCGGGATGTGGACGTTTTGGAGCTTTTGGATGCTTGGCTTTACTTTATGATGCCGAGCACGGGAGGGCGAAAGCGGTCCCGTACCTTTTTCTGCGAAACGGATGAGTCTTCGTGCCACTGAGCATGAGAACGCGCAGCAGTTATGTTACGCACCGGGGTGAGAGATGTGAAACTCGAAATTCCACTGTCCTTGACCAGATTCTTCGCGTGACCGATCCCACCGTGTAATCGAATCGTGAACGAAATCATTGCTTCGAACGTTCACGCTCGGTGTGTTCAGTGAGAAGTTGATTACTGTCAATGGTACGGGCTGGTGTAAGAAATGATAAATCATAAGATGCAAAGTCGGACATACGGTACTGTTCTGGCGCCCCAGACATTTGCGCCGACACTCTAGTCCCGGGTATACCTAGTGATTCAAAAGTTTCCTTCCCAGCATTCAGGAGAATGCACCCTTCCCGGCATGACCACGCATCAGGGAGAAATGTTCCGGTACTTGCAACATAAGCATCGCTTGTAGTCTTTACTGTAAATGATATATGGGCAAAAACTACGGCAAAAACACACCTGGGAAGACCAGAATCTTGGCCGTACGTGCGGAGTGACTCGCATATCTCAGCGAGAGGGGCACGCGATGTATAGTAATCTGTCTCGAGTTCGCTGAACGCTGCTTGGAGTTCATGGTCGAAAGGGAAGACAATATCGACCTGACTTCAGCACACGCTGACGTGAATAGTGACCAGACCTAACGGGGGTAGTGATGCATGCCTGGTGTACGAAAGGTCGAGAAAAGCACGTTTCGAGGAGCTTGCTGGAGGGTAAGCGACCAGCTGAGACCATGGTAGTGCGTTTCTCAAGCGGCGATGAGGCCATCCCTGTGAGTAGGGTAGATGCGAAGTAGGACACACGATCTCTATTGCAAATATACGCTGACACCAAACATCGATTCCCCAACTATTCCAACTTATATAGATCAAAATATCCCCATCCCAACGAGAGATATGGGCAACAAGTAGATTTGACTAAGTTACATACACCCTTTCATGCACAGAGTTAGAACTACAGCAAGAGGAGATGCAAACTGATAAGATCGATTGACGCCATCGATGTCTGTGCCGTGTGCAGTAACCAGTCCATCAGTCGAAGCAAATACATTTCGAAAACGAGAAAACTGCGTTCGTGCAGTTTTCACATTTTTCTGAAATGCATTTCCTTCATTTAAAATATAGAAGAATTAATAATACCCCTCTTCCCGATAATGTTGAGCAGCCGGTGCTGATCAGTCGTGGTGTTTGCATGTGTCTTCTGTAGAAAGGTGAAAATAAAGATGTGAAAAATCAAGAGGAATATGGACTGGGTAGGCCATCCAGCATCAACAACGGTAGTGGTATCGAACGAAGAGATGTCGGGCGTCTGGCATCTGACGTCACTTTTAAGCTCGGGGCCTCTTCTGAAAAAAATAATTCACGCCAGGATCTGCCGCCGATAACCTCCAATGTATGCGTTCGATCACATCTAGAGTCCTGGTTGAGGCCACGTTGCGTGACTTGTGACTTGAACCAATGGAGGGATCTGTGTCAAGTGAGGCAACTGGGCTCGCTCGAGACCAACTACTAGTAATACTTGTAGCGGTGGCCATCGCAAGGAAGACTGGTAATGATCGTGCCCCCGCGGATCAGGTTATCAAGCTATATCAAGGGTACAATATGTCTAGATCAGATCTCAGGAAGAATAGTGGTGAACGTTGAATCCCCGGTTTGTGCATACAGCATAGCCCCAAGGCCCGGGCGTTAGCCTGCCGTGAGGGTCCAGGAGCGCTGAGCTATACTCTAACCAATTTACCGTACGGTACCTTCCAGTTCTACCTGACCTCGTGCTCTACTATCCTTGGACAGCTCCTTGGACCCCCCAAAAAAACTGTGCACCCCGTAAACGTTAATACAGTATGGGCCCAAACACGCTTTGGAACTTCAGCATCGTCCCTGAGCAAGAAACTAATTTGCAATGATCCCTTCTAGATTGCCCAAGATCATGTTATCGATCAGTCGCGTCCGTCCAAACCACGCTGCCCCGCTGAGGATCACGGGTGTGCCATCAAATCGCCGCATTCGTTCGCCCCCTAGAACCTCAAAGGTACCCGGGTCGTTCATCTCGACATAATCCACCCTGATCTCGACGCCACGTTTCACTCCTTCATCTCTAGCCGCTTCCAGTCGTTTAAGCGCACACTGTACGGCTTCCTGTTTGCTCGCGTCAGCTGCCCACGCATGTGCTGCGTCCTGGAGAGCCGCGTAGAGCGCGGGTGCAAGTTCACGTTCGGCAAGGGTGAGATGTACATTACGCGAGGAGAGAGCAAGGCCGTTTGTGGTGTCGCGAGCGGTAGGGACGATGTGCAGGTGATCAGGTGTCGGATGGGAGAGGTGTAGATCGCCTACGAGGCGACGCAGGAGGAGTGCCTGTTGGATGTCCTTCTGGCCAAAGTAGGCATTCGTTGGCTGAGGGGGCGTTTATTTGAACACTCGATGCGCAGGAAAAGATTATACGCACCTGAATGATATTGAACAATTTCGTGACGATAGTGGCTACCCCTCTGAAAAACGATGGCCTGCTGCGTCCTTCCATTTGCTCTCCATATCCCTTGACCTCTACGAATGTGCCCTTCTGCTGAGAGACATCTTGGCTGATTCCTGAGGGATACATGTCCTTCACAGAGGGCAAAAATACAGCTGAAGGCGTGCGCGGTGCATGAGGATGGTTTGCCGGCTTGTGTTGTAGCGCAGAGAGAAGGTTGAGATCTTGCGGAAGGGTACGTGGGTATGTCGCAAGGTCTTCGTGAGGTGCAAACTGCGCTGGGTTGACAAAGATGGACACTACAGTCAGGTCATTCTCGGCGAGTGAGCGCTTCACTAAGGTAGTATTGGTTTAAACTATTGGGGTTCTCAGTACGCAGTACACCATAATCTGACACACCAAGTGATAGATGGCCATCGTGCAGAGCTCCCATGGTTGGCACGAATCCGACAGATCGTTTTCCCTCGAAAGCTTCATCCCTCCACTGTCTATAGTCTTTAATTGTATTAAGGACAGGAATTCGAGTCGGAGAAGGAACGGAGGCGGAAATAAACATCAATCTATGAAGTGCAGAGAATCTTGTTACTGCCAATAGATTGTGCATCAGTTGAACGCTAATAGCGCTAAGTACTGTGTACTGCGGGCTTTGTCCGCTTTCTCCACAGCCGGTCCCACAGCTGCCATTGGTCCTCCCAACCACCGTCCTGCCACACTGCCCAGCCATCTCGTATTCGCAACCAGCGTGATACCGGGTTTCTTAAAATGTAGGTCCGTACTCTCCCAAGCAACGAGTTTGGTCTCCGAGTTGGGATAAATTCCACAACAAGGTAAAAACAGCTGCCGAAGCTGACACCAATACACACTCCCCAAATTATCTGCGAGACGGAATGATAGGATAGGTGATACCTCCAAGCAAGTCAGGAACAACGGAATGTAAACGGAAAAGTACATCATTACCTCGAGTAGGCGACTGTGCTAGCCCAGGCAATGACAGCGATGTAAACCGCGACTTGGAAGACCGTCGACTCGGGAGAACCGTGCGTAGCAAATTTATGTCTGAAGTGGAAATGGAGAATCAGGAAAGTTGCAAAGTACCCCATGTACTGGCTATGAGACGAGGGAAAGCCGTAGCCATTGGCTACACTACCTGAGGGCGGAGAGCGTGTCAAATCTTCTGAGCGCTTGGCAGAGTTCGTGATGTCGTCACGTACCTGGGGGACGTCCCTGCTTTACTATGCGTTTTATCACGAGGTTGAAAGCCTCGCAGCAGAACTGTCCAGCCCACATGTTGATGACGGTTATCTCGCGCGTGACGATGGCAAGAGCACCATATGACGCCTAGCTACCGTCAGACACAGCACCATCGGGTTTCACACTCCCCACTTGCCATTAGGAGAATTGGAGAAAGGGTGATGAGAGCCATTGCGAGGGAAAAATACGAGGAGTCATCGTCTACACAATATCAGGCACGGGCGACGTATCGCAAGCAGTGGATGGACTCACAAAGAACCTGTGTAAGGTCCAACGACGTAAGAGGCATTACTACCTCTTCGAAAAAGAACACGTGGGACCCCGGTGCAGCGGAGAGGCGGTACCCAGCGACGAGTGAGTTTGATGTTAAACGGCACTTTGGTGAGTACAGCCGGTAGTAAGGTAACTAAGTGGTGTAATGTGGGGCAATGTACTGCAGCGCCACTTAGTACTGAGGAACCAGTACAATTGAACACGAATCGTCTCAATTCAACCACCGTGATGATAGAGTTACAGTAACACTCTCACTCTCACTGGCCTCCGGAAGTTTCGATTGCCTCTCGAGACGTAATTCAACCTCCCTTCATGGCTGTCCGGAGTGTCGAGTCAGCGGCAACTGAATGGCCCTCATGCCCGAGTCATGCTTGATCCGTACGTAGCGTATCTCGCCACCTGACTCAAAATTTCTGACGCCCGTATTCCGTGCAGTATATAACATGACGATAAATGTCCCTTTCTATCATTTCAGTCTGCTTCGGCCATCATGGGCTCGCTGCTCCAGTTGACTTCTGTTGCCTTCCCTTTTCTTGCACTGTTCAACGACAGCGTCGAGACGACGACTATGTCAGTTCAAAATAATACGCTGATGAATGCGACAACTCAAAACGCGACCGCGACCACCACGCCCGTGAAGATGTCGACAGACTTTTCCTCTCTGCTCGCGTTCATATATTCTTTCGCTGCTCTTCAAGACTACATCAAGCTCGTTGTGCTTGGTGGTGCCTTCGAGACTCTTCGCCGTCTATATTCGGCTTCTTACAAGGGTATCACGGATCGATTCTTCGTAACAGCGACTTTTGACAGTGACGATGTTTCGTTTGGTATACACTTTTTCTCTCACTGCCAGTCACTGAGCTGACCCAGCATTTAGACTGGATGATGTTCTGGCTCTCTTCTCTTCCTCAGTTCCGTCAATTCCGGGATTTTTCAGTCAGCACTAACGGTCCTTCCTTCGAGGATGGTACTTTGGATATCGACCCCGACGACGATGTGGATGAGGGCTTGCGACGGCGGACACGTCCTGTTCGATTTCATCCATCTTACACTTCGAGCTACTGGATGTGGTATAAAGGTACATATATGACTATTTCTCGAACCAAAGAAGAAAATCGTTGGTACTCGGGAAAGTCGACTCTGGAATTCACGTCAGTGTGGCCGGTTCATGTAGATTGCCTGATCTCTGAAAGTTTCTTGCAGAATCTTTTCCCGTAATCGTTCTATCCTAGACTCCCTGATTCTCGAGGCGAGGCAAAAGTGGGTGTCTGCAAGAAGCGACAAAATTGACATTTACGCCGCCAGTGAAGGGTCAGTCCGATATCCCAACAGTGACGAGAATAACCAATTAATACGGGCTTCCTCCCAGATTCGACAATGATTGGAATCACGTCGCTTCACGCTCCAAACGTCCTTTAAACTCCATCATTCTTGATGTTGGGATCAGGGAGCTCCTCCTTGAAGATGCCTGTGACTTCATGAAGAGTAGACAGTGGTATGCTGACAGGGGTACGTTTTTTGTCCTTGTCCTAATCTTCATACTCTGGCATCTGAACAAATCTCTCAGGTATTCCTTTCCGTCGCGGCTACCTCTTGTATGGTGCTCCCGGCTCTGGAAAGACTTCCATCATTCACAGTCTCGCTGGAGAGCTTGGACTTGATATATACATAATCTCTCTCTCCAAAGTGGGACTGGACGACTCTTCTCTGAATGCGTTGATTTCGTCGCTTCCTGAGCATTGCATCGCGATAATGGAGGACATCGACGCAGCTTTCACACACGGGCTCACCCGCGACGCAACTAGCACAGAGCTCGAAGACCCTCGTCGCCGCGATCGTCAGCGACGTGGTCACCCCAATTTGGAGGATGAGTTCTTTGAAGAGCGTGAAGGACGGGACCGCGGTCGGAATTCGAACGAGACCACTGGCAAGGACTCTCGAATCACACTCTCTGGACTGCTCAATGCCCTTGATGGTGTATCAGCACAGGAAGGACGTCTACTCTTCGCCACAACCAACCGATACCATTCGCTCGACCCTGCGCTCATCCGTCCCGGCCGCATGGACATGCACGTGGAATTCCGTCTTGCCAGCCAATATCAAGCGAGGGAATTGTACAAGCGCTTCTACTTCCCTGATGCCCCCGACGAGCCCACGAAGGATGATGAGGCATCTGTCGACTCTGGGTATGTCACACCAACTACGGAAGGCTCCGAAGGCCCTACATCATCCGTATCTTCGAAAACTGTTGGCGGACCGGACGAGCCACCCGAGTACAACGGCACGACACACTCAGAGCGCGCACCCAGGTTGTCAAAGAAAAAGATCGAAGGGCTCGCGGAACAATTTGCTGCACATATACCCGAACGCGAGTTATCGATGGCTAGCTTGCAAGGATACCTGATGTCTTATAAGACCCGGCCATTCCAGGCAGTGGACGACGTTGCGGGGTGGGTTGGGGATCAATGTGAAGGACGGGATGATATGAGAACTGCGGCAAGAGCTGCGGTTGACAAGGCGTCATCATAGATCATAGAGTGCGATGTAGAGAAAGGGCGAGGTGGACGTTTTGCTGTAGTTATATATATTGTTGCAATATCTACACTAGATGATAAGCATAAAACGGCTCGCGATCGGATAAGCTGCATTTCACAACCCCAAAGACTCGGAGTTCTCGACTTGATCTTACTATACCTAACTTACTAGTAAAGCGCTGCACTGCACAGAAGAGAGTAAAGGACGATGCCATTCGTTTGACTCTTGACTGTCTCGAGGCTCGGCTACTAGTATTGACCACTGAGCGGAATTTCTTGCCAGGAAGAGGCAGCTACTATGCAATTTGCAAGCACTCGAACGTGCGGCATTCCCCAGGGGTGAAACCGTCCAAGATATCGATTTCTTACCTGCGAGTAAATTACATTTCTGTGGTCATGGAAGGATATCAGGCTGTCGAGCTTCATTATGAGTAAGTGCTTGGATTGATTGTGTGAGGTCAGTTCAACTCTCGGACATCATGATTGCATGATTGACATCCTAATTGAGCGGCCCACCCTCACAGTTCATATCCTCCATTTTCAGTGCGATTATATCGTGCGTACTTATCAGCCATTCCCATATGGGGGTGATATTATGCATGATGCATAATCGAGGCAGGCCTGTGCGCTTAGTTAACCTTTCCCTCTTCCCCCCATCACCTGCGAACCCATCAACGTCCTCAGGTCCTCTTCACTCCTTCATGTCTCACGCTAACCCCACGACCTCCTCATCTCCCGATTTTCAATTAATTTTCAACAATGCCTTGGAGACCTACAGAAAACGCACAAGGAAGGATCTCCTTGTGCACCCACTTTTCACCCAGCTCCAGAACTGCAACTCTCCCAGCGACGTTCTCTCCCTCATTAATCAACAACTTCAGGGACTTCATCAGTCCCAGAGAGACGATGAAAGGTTAACAAGGTGGCTCGACCCAACTGTGAGAGTCTTGTATGCCTTTTCGGAAACTCTAGGAGAAGGTGTTAGCCTGGTATGCATCTGGAAGTGAACCTGCATGAGGCTCATTTATTCATATCCATTTCCCAGACGTTCTCTCCCGCAAAAGTGATCTTTGTAGGAGCCGGAGTTCTTCTCTCAGTGGGTATTCTTCGGTGTGCTTTCGTGCGGGCCATTGTAACACCTCTCTCAGGCTGCTATGGATGTTCGCGCAAGCCAGGACAATCTCATCGACGTCTTCGAGCGCATGGAGAATTTCTTTCAACGGCTCGAAATCTACACGAGGGTATCACCGCCACCTGAAATGATTGATATCATTGTGAAGATAATGGTTGAGGTGCTTTCTATTCTTGGAATTTCCACGAAAGAGATGAAACAAGGTCGTATAAGTATGTGATCCCTGTACAACGTGTTGCTGTTGATTAAGAAAGTTGTCAGAAAAATACCTGAAGAAGTTGATTGGAAAGACTGAGATAGAAGATGTGCTCAAGAGGTTAGACAAACTGACAAATGAAGAAGTTCGGATGGTAACTGCACAAGTCTTGAAGGCCACGCATATTGTTGATGAAGGAGTGGCCCGCGTCGACGGGAGAGTGGCTAGCATAGGCGACAGGGTAGCCCATGTCGACGATAGAGTAGCTGGCGTCGAGGGTAGAGTTGCCAGTATGGATGACAAAGTAAAGGCCATCGATGACAAAGTCACCGTGGGCATTGACGGTGCGCAACCGCCTTTGATCAGTTACCAAGAGACTGTGTTTAATTCTGATGTGCTTAGAGGGAAAAGAGACGAGGGTAGTCATACAACAAGTGGCAGATAACATGGGTCAAGTCAATCGTTCGTGATCTTTCTCCGTTGACATTGATGTACCAACTCAAACATCCTCACAGGGAACCAATTACGCCAGGACCTTCGCACTTGGCTCTCTCCGCCAGATCCGTCCATTAACCACAACATTGCCTGTGGTGCCCTTCACAAGAAAACAGCGGAATGGTTTTTCCGTGGAGGCATCTTCACCGAATGGAAGTCCAATGGGCCATTTTTGTGGCTCCACGGAAAACGTACGTTCTCCTGACCTTTCCAGCGCGACAGTCGCTGATGCCCATCTCTTATAGCGGGCTCCGGAAAGAGCGTACTCTGGTTTGTCACTATCAAACACTGCCAAGCTTAAGTTACTCACGTACTGGTCAGCTCCACGATCGTTCAAGACATCATTGCCCTTCGCGACAATGGACTGGCTTCCATGGCTTACTTTTACTTCGATTTTAGGGACGTCAACAAGCAAAACCGTCGTGACTTGCTCCCTTCTCTCATTACTCAGCTTTCCAATCAGTCACATCATCATTGTGACATACTGAATCGCCTTTATCTCAGACACGAAAGCGGTGCACAGAAGCCCAGTGAAGATGAATTGATACAATGCCTGAAGGATATGGTCACACTCCAGAATCAGCCACCTGTTTACATTATCATCGACGCACTGGATGAATCACCTGACACTTCTGGGCTGCCATCTCCACGGGAACAGGTCCTCCATCTTGTGAAGGAGCTCGTCGAGCTTTCCTCACCAAATCTTCATTTATGTGTTACCAGTCGCCCAGAAATTGATATCCGAAAGGCTCTGGAGCCTTTAACATCCTGCCGTGTATCTCTTCATGATCAAAGTGGACAGAGGCAGGATATTATTGACTATGTCACATCGGTCGTTCATTCGGATCCAAAAATGCGGCGATGGCGAGATGAAGATAAGAAGTTAGTCATTGAGACACTTTCTGCGGGAGCAAATGGCATGTAAGAGCATTACCATTCAAGTTGCGATATTTCCATGATATTTACGGTGCTAAACAGGTTCCGCTGGGTGTTCTGCCAACTAGAAGCCCTACGACACTGCTTAGTACCGAGAGTGCGGCATATGCTTAAAGAATTGCCGAAGACTCTTGATGAGACCTACGAGCGCATGTTGAGGGATATCAATGAGGTGAACTGGGATCACGCTCATCGGCTGTTGCAATGCCTCACTGTTGCTGTTCGTCCTCTTCGTGTCGCGGAGCTCGCGGAGGTCCTCGCGATTGACTTTGGGACAAGTACCCGTGAAGGAACATCGAAATTGAACACGGATTGGCGGTGGGAGGATCATGAAGAAGCTGTTTTGTCCGCGTGTTCCAGTTTGATCACCATAATCAATGACGACGACGACGACGACGATTCCTCTCAAGTGGTACAGTTCTCACACTTCTCCGTAAAGGAGTACCTTACATCGTCACGTATTGCCGAACCAAGTGCAAACGTATCGCAATTCCACATTCTTCTTGAACCGGCACACACGATCCTTGCCAAGGCCTGCCTGGGGGTACTGCTGCGGTTGGATGAACTTGTAGATGAAAACAATGTCAAGAACAAATTTCCTCTCGTTCAATATGCTGCCGAACATTGGGTTGACCATGCGCAATTTGAGAATGTCTCGTCCTACATACGAGAAGGGATGGAGCATCTTTTTGACCCGGATAAACCATATTTTGCTTCTTGGCTCCAGATCTATGACATCGACACCTCCGCCCCTCACAAGGCGCCGCTTTGGTACTTTGCTGTTTCGTACGAGAAGAAATCAGACACGTCAACACCGTTATACTATGCAGCACTCTGCGGGTTCCATGACCTGGTAGAAAAGCTCATTACCAAACACCCAGAACAAGTGAACGTCAGTTGTGGTCACTACGTGTCGCCACTGGGGGCTGCACTAGGTGGTGGGCACCTCAAGATAGCGCAGTTACTCTACGAGCGCGGTGCCGACGTAGATGTCCATGGCTTTGACAACTCTACCCCACTGTACAGTGCATCACGCTCTGGACATCTTGAAATTGTTGAATGGCTGCTCAGTCGCAGTGCAAATCCACATGTCCGGAGCGAAGAATCTGGCTGGACGCCACTGCATTCAGCGGCCTATTATGGACACGTCGAGGTCCCCCGGTTATTATTCCAATACAAGGTCGACAGCAATGTCCAAAAGAACAATGGCGAGACACCATCACACTTAGCTTTGACAGAGGGGCACCATGGTGCCGATGTGAATGCCCGGGGCAAGGACCGCAACACGCCATTGCATCTCGCATCAATGAATGGGCGCCTCGATGTCGTATGCCTGCTTATTGAACATGGTGCGGATATAGACGCAGAGGATGACGAGGGCAAGACCGCATGTCAGGTTGCGTCGGAGGTAGGAAAACACGATATCGCAAAGTTTCTGTCGGACAATGGCTCCAAACGATGAGTCATACTGTAGTACCGTTGACTCTGGTCCTCATGTATACCCTAGCGTAATAGGAAAGAAACCATTTTTACTGTAAAGCATCACAAGGGACAATACTTACGCAGTGGAATATCATCACGCTTTTGTGCTTTCTAGGGTCAGTTCGAGTGGGCGCGACAGGGCGCCGAGCGTATGCAGTATTCTGGATGACTCTTCAGTACCGTGACCCCGATTCTTAATTCGCTGTAATAAAATAAGTCAAAGCCCTGCTCTACGTAACGGCTTCCAAAACATTCATGCCTCCGACTGGAAGTACAACTTCACTATGAGAATACTAATACTGATAGTATAGTACAATATGTCCCAGAAATGAGAAAATCAAGACAGGCCTAGCCTATGTGATATCAGTATTCTACCCTCTTCTGCGCAGACCGTCCCTGTTCGATATCTGGGCGATTCTTTCTCGGCAGTGTGCGCACATGTGCTCCCCAGCGAGAGAGAATTTCTACGTTCATGTTCTTGAGAGTGACCAGATGACTCCTTCGAACGTGCCAAACACGGCCATGTTGACCGGTACGGCGCGTACGAGCGTGGGCACCAAACCGCGCCAAAAGACACGTCCACCAGACTCGGCGTACATCTCGCGCGCCGTGCGCCACGACGAGCCTGAGCCCATACCCGTGCTCGTGCTCGTACTCATGCTCGTGATTATGCCAGCTTGTAAACGCGTTTTGAGAACGTCAAAAGGGAACGTCGCTATCCAGCCGATGATACCCGCTGCCGCACCAGCGAGGAGTGGCGCCCAAGGACGGCGCGAAACTGTGTTGTCTAGAACTGACTCTGGAGGGTCGTGCGCTGGATGTACAGGCGGGAAGAGGCGTAGCGTGCCTTCATACTGGGAGCCTTTGCATGGGTTCTAGGAGCTTGGGAAGATAGATACAGGACGCACCCCATAAAAGTATAGTCCGTATCCGCCCACGTCTCGCCAGATGGTCGCGGAAAGCCCTCGGTAAAGCGTACAAATACCACCTGCACGGTAGATATGTAGCGCGACGGCGCGCGCAGACATAGATGCGGAGGTGGGGAATGTGTGCCCCCGGGTCCCTATTCTGTGGGTGGTGGAGAGGAGTTGTTGCTGCTTTTGTTGCTGGATCTTGATGAGTTCAATCGGCGTTGTGAGCAGCCTGTGAGGAAAACAGTCATTTTTCTTCTTTCAGTAGGGAGGAAGGAAGGGACGTACGTAGAGGCAAGTGTAGCGCGTGAGGGCGCTGTGAGTCCGTGCGGTTCGGTTCCCGCAGGCTAACAAGGGGATGTTTCAATAAGAGTTGTCTTCGAAGATAACTCACGGGGACGCGGTAGTCCAACCCGAAGTAGTCTTCTGAAGTCGAGTGAAGAGAGGTGAGAGCAAGGTGACTTGAGACAAAAGCACACGCAAAATGAAGAGGGGAGCTTCGCTGGTACATTGCGACGGTCAACAAGAGTTTAAATACATCGGTACTCATCTACGAATGAACCCTTTTGAGGTTTTAATACAAGTTAATGCAGATAAAAGAAGGGAAAGGAAGTGATGTACGACGAGAGAGGACGCGCGGCCAGTGGCCACAAGATGCGCAGGTCACGTGATGTCCGAAAAGTACAGTTCGCTACTACAAGTGGGTATTCGCATGGCAAGAATGTCAACGATCGCTGAGAAGGAGAGGATAAATGAAACGAGGAGGCCTTAATCGAATTTGAAAGGGGCTTTTCTTTTTGGGAAAGGAATCGGAGCAAGACAATGGTGGAGTAAAAGGGAAAGTTGCCGAGTGTATCAAGCTAAGGCAGGCGAAAATGAAGTAAAACGTCAAGACAGAAGACAGAGAGGCAGGAAGGGAAGACGTATCAAAAAGAGGGAGAAGAAGCATAGCCTTCGGGCGACCATTCCGAGTCTGGCGATCCAGGACGTGAGGGTTCGGGGCTTTGTCGAAGGGGAACTCTAGCGCAGGTGTAACGGAAAGACTCAGACTGGTAATTTGAGTGCATTTGGATCGAGCACAGCCGTTGGCCGTACTACTCTCCTTACACAAGACCACAGCCTGCACCTGCTACAAAGATCTGGCTGAGCGTGGGTTCTCGCTGTTGATCCTGGGTATCATTGTCGTGCTGCACTTGGAGCTTCATAAGAAGGCGGTACGTCGCAAAAAGCATCCCGTTCAGAAGCGGGGCGGTGGCCTGTTCAGGGGAAATGGTAGTGTTGTGGATCCCATTACATTAAAGCAGAGAGGAGTCGGCGGTTTGTTCGGCTTGAAGGAGGGGTAATTCGCCTATGGCGAAAACGCCCGACGTACCAACGGAGAGGAGATGCCCTTGAAAAGCCCATGGAGGCGTTCCTCGCGTGTGATAATCACAAGTGCATGAAAGGTAGAGCGGTATCGGGTGTCTGGTAATGGATTCTGGAACCTGTATTTCACTTTGTGATTTGTGGGTAAAGTATATTGTAGCAGGACGCGGCCCCTTTGCCTCACTCACCAGTGTCGAAAGGAAATCCGACGACTAGACCTGAGATGCCTGCGGCGGTGCCAGCGAGAAAATCGAGGGTCGGGTCAAGTTTGTCTGAAACGAACTTGTAAGAGCGGGTGGACTGGATCAGTTACTGGCGCACCATTTCCGTTGCCTGGCGAGGCCGACTTGGACATTAATTGAAGTGGGTGGAAGACGGACACCTGACTGTGGCTTCTTCAGGCCTTTTCCTCACCGCTCAGGCCAGCTCAATCTCAGAATTTCTATGGCTTAGTACTGAACTTACAGCAATAGTCTCTTCTGATTGACAAGCACGGATGAGCACTGCACGAGGTCGTTCCTATGGTCAGTACCTCAATAGCTTTCAAGTTTTTCCCGTTTATTCTTACCTTGGTCACGTCTTGGACATGCCTCTTCGCCCTTCCAAGAGTCATGCTTCGGTTACTGTCACTCTTTGCTCTCGCCTCTATTGGGCTTGTCCATACTGCACACGGCCAGGATCAATCCATCACCCAGCTCTTTGAATGGCTTTTGGCTAGTGTATTCACGCCGAAAGAAAACGGTTGTTTCTTCTGATATTCTTTTTCGCCAGACGAGAGGGAAGCTAATTCTGTACAGGTCATTTACCTACTAGTACAAACATGTATGGAAAAAGGAACAATAACAAGTAGAAAGGTCAATCCCGTTGAAATTTGGCGCAACGATCTCAGCGAGTGTGCTGTCCAGAGATAGGAAATGGAGTGATGGGGTGCCGGTCGAAGATCTGGCCATCCTTCCAAGGCAGATACTACGTAGAGAGTCGCAGCCTAATTGAAATACCCACTTCATCCCTCGTTACGACACTCCATCTCTTCAAGGTCTTTCTTGCCCCACCGCAGCGATGCTATTTCACCTTCCACAGCTCGTACGCGTTCCATAATCCTGCGCGAGACTTGATCCTCATCTATACCGCCGTGTTCTCTACGATATATTTCGACGTTGCAGCAGGCCTGAACTCAGTCATTCTACTTTGATCCTATGCTATGTCTCCTTTTTGCTCTCCTAGGCTAGTTTCCCTCCTACCCTATATTATGAAAATGTATATTAACTGGACACTGGACCTCGCTCATGCCTCCTCTGGTATCTCTGCCTTAAAGAAAACTTACCAGTCGATTCTCGCACTCCAATTCATTCGTATTCCATACCAGATTTCTCCTCGCAGCCGAGCAACATCTCCTTCGCCCCTATCCATCCAAGATGGAGGAGAGCAAGTTTTACTATGCTGGTCTACCCTCCTCACCTATCCTAGTCGCTCGCACGAGCACCACCCCATGGACGCCTCCAACCGGCCTAGAGGCGTACCGCCAACCCAAGGAGCTCAGGCCAGTCGGCATCACGAACTCACCGAGGTCTGGGAGGTCCGAGACGGTCTCGGCAAGAAAGCGTTGCGGCTCCTCGAGCCAGCCGCGAATACGGAATGAGACCATTTCCCCCAGGGAAGTGATTCATCTGGGTTCTGCTCGGTTTCAGCCTGTACATAGCGGGCGGCGTGTGACGAAAGCGACTGCCGCGCGAGCTCGTGTCGTGGATGCGAGGCGAGGCCCGGGTAGACGACCTCCCTGACGTATGGACTCTTCTCCAGAGCCCGTGCGACTGGCAGCGCATTGCCCCCATGTTCCTTCGTTCGCAAGTACAATGTCTTGGCACCACGCTGCACCATCCAGGAATCATATGCGCTCGGAACCGCACCAATGGCGTTTTGGAGGAAGGCCAAGCGTTCGCGGAGAGCAGCATGACGTGCCGGCAGAGTGACGGCACCCATAATAACGACATCGGAGTGACCATTGACGTATTTCGTGAGACTATGAAGGACGATATCTGCATCTTGAAGTAGAGGCGACGAGTAAAAAAGCGACATGAAGGTATGATCTACCAAAACGAGAGCATGTGACGGATGTGCTTTTGCGATGGCAACGATGCGGGGTACATCAATCAAACGAAGCGTTGGGTTTGTGGGAGACTCTATCCATATGAGCTAGACGACGCAGAGGTCAGATGAATCAGTTGTGAAGTCCGAGTAGGGAGACGTACTTTAGTATTGTCATGGAGGGCGTCATTTCATTAACTTGCGCCTCGTCGGCATTCTCGAGGTCAACAAATCTAGCTTCCAACCCCTGATTCTCCTTTGCCACGCGGGTCATGTGACGGAAAGTGCCGTCATAGACATCGTTGATGTTGACGATGTGTGCGTTATGACCGAGGGACTGAAGAACCGTGGCGGTTGTGGCAGAACCCGAGGCAAAAGCGAGAGCGTATGCACACCCGGATTCGAGCGACGATAAGGTTTCCCTCCCTGACGAGGCAAGATGAGCTGTCGAAGGAATTTCGGACTTATCACGTAACGGTGGACCACTCACCTTGTGGTTTCCAACGCCGTGCTGCTTGTACGTTGTGCCCAGAGAAATTGCTGGAATGACCGCCCCAGTGGTGGGATCCGGGTCAGACCCAAAGTAAGTTGCTGGGACTCTTGGTAGACCTTGTTGAGACCATTTAAGGGGGTATGTCGGTCAACGGGTGACCCAAAGGCAATTGGGGCCGTTATATGTGAGGGTGGATGGGAGAGTGGATATGATGAATACGGTTTTGTGATGTGACAACAGGCATTTAATCGAATCGAGACTCTATGACTGATGAAAGCTCGAAACTATACGCCTTTGTGAACTGCCATCCATTCCACCACATGATCCCCGAGGCTGACACCTCAGCTACTATGGAAATGATAACGATTTACCCTCAGTCGAAGAGGCACAGTACACCGAAGCACTAGCAGAACATCTAGAGCACTAGGAGATGAAGCTCAGCCACTACCTACTATCGAATGGTGTCCCCCTTCCCCCTTTCATTGAATCATCTGGCTTGATTCGTTATCGTCCTCGTCCTGTGAGCACAACAATGAGAACGACAGGAATTCAATTCAAAGATGGAACATACACAATCTACCTCTGTTCTGTCAACACGACGGGTCATGGAATCTTCACGACGTCTTGAAACGATGAATTGAAGGATCAAGCGCTGAAACGCTTCACAGATGTATTCTAAACGCTTTCGAACACTGGATTCTGGAAGCCAGTGTCTGTCAACCACAAGAATCGCGGCAAGGTCTCTGATCAAAGGCCACAAGGGCTCATAGTCTGAATGGGTGAGGATCTTTGGTAGATCACCTGAGCTGAGCCCAGAAACTAAATGTCCTCGGCCCTTTTTATTACAGTAATGGCAGGTGAGGTTAGAGTGATCCTTCCTCTTCTTTTTGCCATCTGATTTGATGGGGGCACAAGCTGCATTAAGAGCTGCTGAGTTTCCAGAGCGCCACCCTTCCTCATTGAGGATCCGAGCAATAATCTTGGTGTGGCTAAGCAGATGGGGCTCCCAAAGTGAGAATGGTGGTTGCCACTACTTCAGCTTGAAGTTTCCTAACAAGCTCACCCAGGAACTCAAATTGATATGCAAATCAATATATCCTCTTGGAGGTCCCTCAGGTTGTGCAGCCATGGCCCAGTAAAGAAGGAGCCACTTCACATCGTGGTCGAGCTCGTGCCTCCACCAGTCGTCTTGTGACTAATTCTTCAGATTGTATGGATCAACGAGTTCTTCTCGGCCTTCCTCCGGAAAGTCGTCGATTCGCTTCAAGTGAGCGTTGGCGTAGCATTCAGGACCTTTTGGTACCTTGGAAAAAACCAATAAGAACCATTACTGAGTGGCACTGGGTTTCCCCGCTCAACAGCTCGTGAGATAAAGATAGGTGTTCCCTGGTAAAAATGGGAGTGAGCGCAGCTCAAAGACACGCAACTTACAGTTCGTTCGATACGCTTCTCATCCTTTGTATCCTCCAAGTCTTCCCCAAGGTCAAAATCGACAAGGAGTAACGATGTTCTCTCCCCAAGGAGATACTTGGCATAGACGAGCGGCTCCACTGCCTTTTGCGTAGAAATTTCCGGGTTCTCAATGTACATTACGTTTCCGATACTAATATCGCGATGAAGGATTCCCCGTTTGAAACGCAAACACTGCAATACTTGCAAACACGCGAGCAGATCGTATCGCAACAAAGAATCAAATACCTTCCAGAAGGTCGAACAACGTCTCCAACATTTTCATTGCTGTGGGGATGCTTGTGAAAGGCGATCCCGTCTGCCGAAGACCTAAGCAGTGCTTCTCCCTTCCGGGGGACAAAGGAGCCCCAATAATTTCAGCATCTACAGCCTCTACCACGCCAGGTACATTCATCGGTTGATGAATCTTGGTAAGAATTGTCAATTCGTCAAAACGTCGTCCAGTTCGACAAAGTTACTCTTTGGGCACCGTGGGAGGCCTGTCGTCCCCCTGTGTGAGCGACGGATTTGAGAGCACATGAGTACGGTCGTGAATGGATTTCTGGTATGTATGGTACGAAAACCTGGATACTCCTTTATTTGGAAGTGCACGGTATAAGTTGTTTCAGAGGTTTCTTTGTTGAACCCGGTCCTCGTGTACGATGGATCTGCAAAGTGGGAAAGGTCGTACAGGCGATAAATGGACGCATATATGAGCTTGTAAAGGTTTTCGTTGCCCCATTTGACCTCGAGTTGCCGTACGCCGACGCCGCCGGTCCCCACAAGGAACATGACCCCGGATTTGCTGGTAAGCAGGCCTTGGGCGACGAGGAAATCGAAGGTAATGGAGGTACGTAGTCACATTTTTCTTCTGGGCTTCAAAGGATTTGCCCTCTGGTGCCCTCTTCCCTGCGAGTCGGATAAGTGCCCAGTCCGTGGGATCGTCCGTTATCCAGCCCTTCTCAAAGGCAGCAGTGATGTCGGGCCTGCACTCCTTGCCCGTAATGTGTCCGTTGGGTGTTTTGTTTCCCGTGTCCTTGAACACTGAGAGATTATCATCGTTCGGAAAATCTAGTGAAAGATCATGTGTCGTCAAGAAAAGATATATACACAAAAGGCGGTGCTCACGCCGCGCTTTTATAGACCGGGCTATCTCATTAGCCAAGAACAGAAGCTGTCGATATTAATGGAGAGGCCACGAGGTGAATCGGGAGGGAACAGGTCCTCGCTGACATGCAAGTACTTGAAGAACTGTTCTTCGGTTAAACGCTCCAGCTGTTGAACGTTTTCGTCGAAAGCCTGTACTTGGTTGCTTGTGTTCAATAGGCTTGGACTTTGCCAACTGGGGATGACTTGACGTGCCTGAAGACATGTGCGAGAGGAAAGCACGCGCCACACACGCCAGGTGCGATCGGAGTACCATGATTGGTGGGATGACTTGCTTCTGACGTCATTGCCACTCCACTGTTTCCACCACGTATCGTTCAATTGTGAGTCAAATTTGAGACACTGATCCCAGGTAAAAAAGGCTCCGAGGGACTATGTCTCTGGAACATCGTGTGTAGTCGCATAAAGCAATAACATTGATCAATTACCGCCGCCGATCTCCAATAGAGCCTCAATACTCCGACCTAAATCGCCTTCATTCGCTTCGAGTACCCATTCAATCACCTCTTGGTCCACAGCTGGGAAGATCTGAATCAGGGTCCCCCGTGCGGCATCTGCAGCGCGCCTGTGTGCTGCGTCGATCTCGGCTTGTACGCCCATGATATCCAATCCCGCAGTGGGAGTCCCGGTCCTGGAGGTAGGATAGCTGTTCTGCGCTACAGCCAATGTCTGCGTTGGGGTTATCGGTCGGTGAGTAGGTGTGTCATCTACGAGTGCGTGTGATACAGGCGGTCGGGTAGCCTGCTGCGACGGTGTGCCACGTCTCACCCAGGGTTTATAGGGAGTCTGAGGTACTGATTGATCAACCGAGGATGATCTTGGAGGTGGGTGTGCAGGTGTCTGAGGCGAGGTGAATTGTGTACCCAGAGCCTCCTCGGCACCATCCAGTGCGTCGCTGAATATACGGCCGATGGCGTTCAATGGTTTTGAAAGCGAGTCTCCTGTGCGTTGGATGAATCGCCGTGCGTCTATGCTTGGGAGGGAGAGTGGCGTTGCGGGTTCTTCGCCAGCATGTATTGAGGAAGGAGGTGAAGACGTGGGAGTCGGTACTGGAATGGGGTTGGCAGGTGGGCGGCTGGGTGTGACGGAGTTTGGCTTTACTGAAGGAGAAGATGAACCCGACGAAGATGAGGACGACTGGAGTGGTGGTGATTGCGATCGTGAGACTGCGAGTGCTTGGATGGCATTCTCAACGTTCCTGCAACGACTGTTTCACGCAATGAAGGAGTAATAAGCTTCGGTGCGTACTTCTCAAACTCCTCCTGTGTAATATTGGATAACGATGTATGATCCATGGTCTCGATAAATGAAACCGCACCCATCTACCCAGGACGTGAATTCCTGGCGGAAACCCTCAAACAAAAGATAGAAAGGACATACCAAACTGGACAAATAATAGCCAGCCTCACTTTGAAGTTTTGATGGGCACCGAAATCGACCGATGAACCTGTTAAAGATAAGTAGATAGAACCCTCCCGAGTTGTAAACTTACTCCACGTTCGACAACAAGTTCTCGGGGTTAGCTTTAAGGACAACATATATTAATATGGGAACAAAGGTGTCTGCACTCTCCTCCGAGTTCAAGTGTCGTATTAGACCTGTAGATGTTTCCGCCGTCATATAAGAGACGAAGCGTGTAGTAGAGAAGAGCAGACCGAAAATAACTTTGCAGCAATTCAGGATGCAGATCAGCTTGTCCCGAGGGGCTTTATAGTGATTAATTTTTACCAATTCTATCGTACAGCCAGTACAGCCAGTCAGCCAAACGCGTCACAGAGAGAATGTATGTGAGGTCAACCTTGCTGCGCGAATAACAAGAAACCATTCGTTCCTTCTGCTGTGGGAACGTCAAGGTGCGCGGGTTGTATCCACCCGAAAAGCGCAGTCCGTTGCGATAAAACGCGATCGCGCTCCAAATCATCAGTCGTTATCGGTCGTGGAGGGTTCGAATGCGCTATCTGAGGCGTAAACGTGCTGGAACATGTTGTGAGAAGAGAGTATAAATGAGGGTGTTGAAGACCCATACACGTCATACAATCGATTCATTACGAGCTTTTCCATACCCTCCATCGCGTTTTCGAATTCCGCATCCGAGGCAGACTTCCAAACGTCCGTTTCTCGCATCTTCTGTGAGATAAACTACACACTCAAAGGATAAGTCCAGTAGCAAATGCTTCAAGGCAAGAAGTAGATCCCCACGCTGAGGAAGTCATTGATCAGCTTGACCTGGTCTGTGACCGTAAAGGTACGTTTGACGAAGTTATTCAAGAATCTGTAATACAAGACATGGATGCTTGAGTTGAAAAACAGACGAAGCCGAACTCACGATCGCAGATAACGAGCGACGGGTTCGGCACCCTTAGACTTCATCTGATCTAGGAACTTCTGGAAATCAAACGGTGGGTCCTTATCCTTGGGACCAGCACTGCGCTCCTGTGAGGGACTTTCTCTCCGAAGAGCGTTCTGTATTGCATGAGGAGCCAGCGCTGTGGGATCAGACTTGGGAGAGCCGCGGGCTGAGGTCTCAGTATCCTGTTGTGATGCAAATGGGGCTGGATGTACAGGGCTCGACATGAGCGTTGCAGTATCTAATGATTGCGGTCGCGCTTTTGTCCCTCCGACTAGGGACACATTCATGTTGGGCAGGGAGGGGAGTGCAAAGGAACGCGCGAATGATGAGAAAGATGGAAAGGTCGAGGTCGAGGTTCCGGATTCCTGTGATGAAGAGTTCTGCTTCTGTGGTGGTAAGGGCGGCGGGTGGCCTTCAGCGTTTGCCCAGGCTTCGCGGGCACTCTGCTCCTCGTGGTGCGCTAATGGATCGAATGTGTCGAGGATGTCTGCAGGTACGTGAGAGTTGTGTTCAAGCGTGCGGTCTTCGTCGGATTTGATCCCCCCTGACGCTACGCCCTCAAGCGTGCCTGGACTTGGAGGGTGGAGCGGGAGCGGCTGCATTACCAAAGGAGGTGTTGGCGCGCTATCACTCCAAGGATTAGATTCTTGCGGAGAATTCTCTGTGTGCAGGGTCTGTAAGGAATCGAGAGATGGGGACATCGTAAATTGAAGATGTGACTCGGAGCAGGAGCGAGCAAAGGTGCTGTAACGGGTAGATCACGTAAAGCCTGTTATACATACATATGGGTACTGTAGTTGTAGTACTACCATGCAATGATACAAGAGTGTTTAGCCAACTAGAATAATAATAGGATCGGATATAATGCGGTGGAGAACTGTGGACAACAATTTGATCGTGGCTGAATATGGGCAATCTACTATAACAGTCTTGTTTGCTGCTTCCTTCGATGGCGCACGTCTTGAAGCGCAGCTCTGATGGCAGGCTTGGGCGCACATTGGGCGCGCCAAATCTCGCTTGCTCGCCTTTCCATATGCGATGAGGAAGATTATAGGAGGAGAACAACAAAGACACGTACTTCATACGCTGGATAAACACAACGCCTCGCGCAACAACCCGAAGAGTCTTTCGCCGCGGCCTGTGCAAAGACGATGGTCCGGGAATTGGGGACGTGATCCTAGCAATCATTGCCAAAATATGCTCCTCACTGCATGCAGATTCGTATCATCATCTGATGATCCGCTCTGCCAAACGGTTCGCTATTGCTCACCTGCGCTCTCGCCGACTCAGAAGAACCAAGAGGTACTGTTTTTGGTAGCTCAGGTCCAATCGTAGCGTGTTCTCTCTTGTGAACTTGGCCTTCAGATAATGTATCTGGACGATGAGTCCCTTGCACTCGAGTCGGTGTTGGTTGCGCAGCGCCGAGAGCTGCGTGGAATCGCTTCTTTGATCCGTGGTCAGTCAACTTGAGTCAGTGATGAAACGCAGACTCACTTGGTACAAACGTGTCGGTCCCAGGTTCTCTTCTCTCCCTCAAGCAGGTCAAGTCGCTCATGTACCAGCCTAAGTTCCGTTCCCACTTGCTTCTTTTCACGCAAGACCTTTTCGAGTTCCTTTCTAGTCTCTTCGACATCCTTGCGCGCCCGGCCCCTCTCCGCTTTGCGTTCCGCATCGCGCCGCACATTCTCCTCCTCCCGTCGTTTCCGCTCGGTACGCAGGTCTCGTCCGAGAGTTTCGGCACTGCGCCGTACACGAACGAGGTCTGCCTCGAGTGACGCCACCACGACGTCTTGTTCACGTTCTCGGGCTTGAGCAGCCGCCGCTCGGATGTGCGCCGCTTCTGTGGCTTGCAATGCATCAGCGTGGTCGGCGAGCGCCCTTTTGAGCTCTTCAATCTCGAGCTTTTGCATGTCAAGCGCATGGCGCCTGCCATTGTGAGACTTCTGAGATACTCGTTGTTCTTCCCTCAACCTATCCATTTGCTATACAACGACAACGCTCAACGTCATCCGCCTTATGCCGCGAGTCATCGGTACATACCTCCGAGGCTTTCTTGAGGCGTTGCTGTAATTTCTTGTGTTCCGCTGCGAGAAGAGAGCGTTCTTGTCTCAAGAGATCGATTGTCTCAGCATTTTCCTCGGCTTTGACCTCCAAAAGGCGCGCTTTCTGCTCCGCAGTAGCAGTTGCTGTCGACAATAATTTACGAAGGGGCGGTGTGAAACTCGTAACATCACGTACCGCGCAATTCGCCCTCCAGCTCGTTGTTGTTGCGCTTGACACGTTGCAGCTGGAGCTTCACATCCTCCATGTCAGACTCGGTTCTCCTCAATTGGAGCAAGACATTTTCTTTCTCTCTCTCAGCGTGGGTCTGCTCGACTGTGAGGACCCGCAAACGGGTGCGCTCGCCTTTTAGGTCCTCTTCCAAATCTGCTATTATCCGTTTCGCGTCGTCCAGCTCCTATGAGTTCGACCGAATTAATAAAGCATTATACGGAGAAATAAAGAACCCATACATCGAGAATGCCATCCCTCGCCTTCTCGTGCTTGCGTTCCTTTTGCTCAGCTCGCTCTTGGGCGTCTTGCATTTGACGGTTAAGACGGTTCGCGGCATCCTTGAGCACAGCATTATCGCCAAGTAGTTGCCTTCGTTCTTCGTGCCATTGTTTCTTCATCGATATTAGCTCTCTATTTACCCCCTTCACCTCCTCCATGAGGAACTCGGAAGTCTTCGCCGGCGTTGACTCCGAAGTGTAATTTAAAATAGAGAAGTCCATGGTGCTATTGTTCAACGGGTTGACACGTCAGCCTGAACTTCCCGAACTGTTGTGTGGTTCACCGCACCTTTCATCTCCATCTCCAACGCGATTCAAGCCGCGCAAGTCTACGACCTGTCGACAACGGGGGCATTTCGCTTTCGCCAGGCGACGGAGTCGGCGTTCCTCACGGCGGTCGAGCCGGGCGACATCTTCCTCCAGCGCCGCAGTCTTTGCACGTTCGTCGTTGAGGCGCACCTCGAGTTCCACGTTCCCGAACCCGGCATTCTCAAGTCGATCGAGTTTTTCATCTATGCTCTCGTTCGCCCGACCGAGCTCTCTTTCCAAGCGCTGAATTTCCGAAATATATGGTGCTACAGAGGGGTCCGAAGGTGACATGCGCAGCCATGACATCTAGGCAGAACGTCAGGAGTGAATGGACCGGAGAGCTCAATGGCAAGAAATTCTCACGTCTCTCAAGGGAGCACCTGGTGTTTTGGGCGTCTTCAATGTCATATTGAGTACTTGGCGATGCATCGGTGAGATACCGCTCGCATTATTGAACCTGCCTGGGGTGCTCCACCCTGCGCCCTCGTGCTTGAGACTATTAAGGAGTTCTTGCAGGTCCTCCTTTTCCTTCTCCAAAAGCTCAATCTTCGCGTCGCGCGCTCGGTCAAGTGCTTTGCGTGCGGGAGACTGAGCGAGCTCGCTATTGAGGCGGCTGATCTCAAGATTGGCATTGTCAAGCTCCCGCTCGAGGGCCATGATTTGATCCTCGGCTTCTTCTAGCTCGGCGTTGCGTTCGTCAGTACGTGACTTCTCTACGCGTTCACGCTCGCGCTCGAGGGTCGCGATTCTGCTCCGCAACTCGGTAAGGGCCTCCTCATCAGCACGCATTTTTTGTTCTGCGGCATCCAATGCATCCCCTAACTGCGTCACGAGTTCGCCATTGCGCTCACTCTCCTGCTTGATCGCGGCGATAGCGCGGCCATCCTGGACCTCTTGTTGCAAAGCTTCGATGTGATCAAGTGCCAAGCCAGCGTCTGCCTCAAGCTCCGTGATATAAGCTTTGGCGTCCTGCAGTTCGCGGTCACATTGTTGCAGCTTGTCCTCTTGTGCGGTTCGTTTGCGCTCGAGATCTTCCAGTCTTGCGTCCTTGGAATCTAGATTATCCTGGAGTTTTTTGGCGCGCAATTGTTCGTCTCGAAGTTGCTGGTCAGCTTCAGCAATTTCATCCTCCAGCTGCTCCATCTGAGATTGCAGGTCGTGCAGCGCTGCGGTGCTCTTAGCTAGTTTCCCATTTACCTCGAGATGTTTGTCGCCTATCTCGCCGTGACTTTCTAGCGTTTTCTCTGCGCTTTCGGCTCTGGTACGAGCGATCTCGGCTTCCCTCTCGACACGCTTCAATGCTTGCTCCAAGTCTTTGAGCAACCGATCCTTCTCAGAGGATTCATGAGCAGCGGCCTCTGCTTTCTCAACTTTGGCCTCCAGATCATGGATGATGGTTTCGACCCCGCGCTCCACCTCGATCATGCGTTCGCGCCAGCGTTCCTTGTCTCTGGAGCGTTCGGAGCGCTCAACTTCGAGTGCGGCAATTGCTTCTTCTCGCTCCCGGCGACAGTCCTGCAACTCCGCGCCGAGTGCGTCGAGTTCTCTTTCGATCTCCATTTTTTCCTCCACCCATTCTCCACCCGCATCTTCCTTAACCCCACCCAACGTTGATCCAATGTCGCTCAAACGGCGTCCAGTGCTCGACCTTCGGCTACCTGTGCCGCCAGTCAATATCTGATGTCGAAGTTGCTCCATCTCCTCTTGTAAGGCAGCATTGGCCTCCGCAAGTGTGATATTCTCCTCGTGCAGGATCCCAACTTGGCCCGTTAAGTTTTCACTTTCCTCCTGCAGACGCCGATTGAGGCCATGTAGGTACGAATTTAGCTTCCCTGCATTGAAGCGGCCAATGCCGTGTCCACCAGCACCCAAACCCATGACATGGTCAAAGGAGGCGTTGGCACGGGGATGCGCAGTGAGGTCATGTGAAGATGCGGTGCTTGTGAAAGACGCCCCCCCGCCAACGTCTTCAGACTCAGACGCCGACGCCGTCCAGCCTCTCGAGAGCGGGTGAGAAAGGCGGCCCATGGTACGCGTCCGCTGTCGTGGACCGGGTGTGAAACCAGCGAAACCAGCATTGAGTGGCTTGACGGTAGTATCCGAAGCCAATGATTGCTCAACTATGGGATTCTTGTCACTGGGCTGACTAGATGAATCCGGTGACGTAGAATCACCACCCTCCTCATCAAGAGTAGTCGAGTAGCCTGTGCGATGGGGATGTGGGGTAGGCTGTGCGAATCGCGCTCGCGCAGTGGAGTTGATAACGTCTATGAGGAATGAGCGGCGTCGCGCATAGGGTGTGATGAGGTCCTTGTTGTCGAGCCCACTGTGTTCAGCGATCGCTGGCGTCGATAGCAGGCCGGGCGCGAAGAAACGTGGTCGAGGGCGAGGTGGGAATGCAGGCGTCGGTGTATACATGATAGAGGGTGCTGGAGAAGATTGTGCCACTGAGAGCGTCTGTGGAGACTGTGACTCTGCGCGATTAATTGGTGCATGAAGAGTACTTGAGGGGAAACGGGGCTGAGCCGTTGGTTCATCAGAAGAAAAGGTGGGACTCGGTTCCTCTTGAGCTTCAATTGAACTCGCGACGTTTTGGACGTGCTCCGTTTCTTCTGCAAGATGATTTCCGTCATTTAGCGCCTGCTCCAAATCTTGCTCCAAGTCCTGCGTATCGGAGAGATCACTAGGAGCTGGCAAATCGCTTAGTGACATATATTCGCCCTCATCATGGTTCTCCGGGGGAGGGGGGATTGAGAGAACACCGAGTGGCGGAGTATTGTCCATCTGCGCCGGTCCAGGGGACTCGCTAGTATGAGGGGTAGAATTCGAAGAAGATGACGACGGGGAAAGAGTCCGTGTGAGAGAGGGTGTACGTATGCGAGGTATAGGTTTTCGAAAAGACACATTTCGCATTTTGTCGAAAGGGCTAGTCTGTAACTGTGGGTTCATGACGGCCTCTGGTAAGTCTGAGGACTGTGCGCACCTTGGACTCCGACATGAGACTGACAGAGTAGCTGTACTTTGAATGTACATTACCAGCCATTCCTTCAGAAGGAAACGGGGAGCCACCGCGACTGGGAGGTTGCAAAGCTTCTGGCAGTGACATATCATCCAGACCGTCCTGACCAATCGCAACACCGGCTTCATCTGAAGCGACGATGTTGGACTGCGGATACAAGGGTATAGCACTGACATCATCAAAGCTGATCTCAGACCGTTGTATAGACACCGATGGCCGCGAGTGCCTGGACAAGCTCCCAGTTGACGAGGAGAATGCTGACCCGGACCGACTGGCACGGCTTGCGATTGACTGTGCAAAGCGCGAGGTGCTCGAGGTGCTCGACTGCAGTCGGATGGTATTCTGGTTAGAAGGGGGTGCGGGAGTGGATTGTAGAGGGGAGGTTGGATTGAAAGCGGATTGATGACTCTCCTCTGAAGTAGTTGTAGCGTTCACATCGTTCGAATCCTCATAGGGGGGAACTTCAGGCAGTGATGGCATGTCATTTTGCTCATCGGCCTCTATGCGGCGCCAGATCCTTGATGGAGTCTCGAGCAGGGCCATTTCGACCAACTGAAGCGGGGTTTAGCCACAAAGCTGGTCCCGAACCAACCACGCGCTCATTCTCTCACGTGATCGCGTTTTCACTTTCTCATCACTCGCAGCAAGCTCGGCTGTTCTCGACTCATGTACGACCTCGATTGTCCAATATGTCTCAACTCGTTCTCATTCGAAAACTTCCGTTCTCTTCCTTGTGGTATGTCTCTACTTATGATGTCTCTGTATTGTTATTGCATTTACCCAATCCCGTTATTGGTGGTCATCTAGGACATACGTATTGCTCGTCTTGCGTCGAGAAACTAATAGATGAAGTCGATGAGTTATCCACATGTCCGGAATGCAGGAGCGATTTCAAACCGGAAGACGTGAGACGTTTATTCATAAAACCCAGCAGCAACGGCTCTGGGTCACAAAGATCTTCGACGAATGACTCGGAATCTCCTTGCAATCAAGACGGATTCATCAAGCAGGCAAAGCACATAGCACGACGCCTACAAAGGCTCAACGCAAAATCCCCTGTCGATAGCGTGAAAAATGCAGCAGATGTCATCGAACAAGTCGCGACGATCCAATGTAAAGCGGCCCAGGCATGTCCTCTCGTTTAGTTCTCACAATGTTCTAACATTTCAACAGGAAATTATTTGGAAAGCTGTACGAGCATTCTGGATGAACCTGGTCGCAGACTTTGCGAAATTGGATGAATTCGAAAAATTTCGGGTTAAAATATCCAGCCTTGAGCAACGTATGGAAGACTTGGAAATGCTGAAGAATACTCGCTCCGGGCTTCTGC
Organism: Russula lepida; assembly: GCA_003316425.1. NCBI lineage: Eukaryota > Fungi > Basidiomycota > Agaricomycetes > Russulales > Russulaceae > Russula > Russula lepida. The sequence continues at coordinate 47,837 of QFEZ01005525.1, forward strand.
TGGAGGTCGAGAAGGAGCGCAATCGAGCACAACAGTATCTTGCTGTGGTAGAAGACAAGACACGAGAGATAGACAAATTGATTGTGGCTCTTCGCAGTGCTCAAGATGAAGCCGAGGAGGAGCGTGAACGACAACACGTTCTTATCGCTCGTCTCAGGGCATCGGTATGTTTCAATCGAACTCGCGTCTTCGGCATGATTGTCTTATTGAAAATTTTGGACACCTCTGGTCTTAATTTAGGAGCTAAAACAACGCACTCAGATCAAGCAACTCAAAATGGGGCTTAAACGAAAGACGGAAGCTTCTACAAGAAGCAATGATGAATCTCTCGTCGTCGAACCTGGCGAAGCGTACAAGACAAGCTCCCACCGTCTTGACATTTACAATGACAACACCCCTGGGCCCAACCCCAAACGCCGTAAGGTCGGTTGAATAATGCAGACTTCACCCCTTAATGTCGGAATAATGTTCCACCATTTACAGTTTTCTCTTGAAGCAAGCACACCCGCGGACTGTTTCAATAGTCCCTCATCGCCCGGCCACTTATCCGATCACTGGGCCTCAACAAGCTCCACTCCCCCGACCGAGTCACATATGCATGCTCGGGAACGAACGGGGACAACTCATCAATCGTCGGTTCGGCCAGAATTGCCCCTAGTGCCACCTTCACCTCGGCACCCGAAATTCGGATCGGATTGGAACTTTTCACGACCACACCACCGTCGGAAGTTGACAGGAAAGCCGAATACCGCGACCCTCCCATTTCCATTGGATGCTCAGGGTAGGCCGAAGGGTTTGCTCAAGTATGGTTCACGAGTACGCATGAAAGCAAAATAGCAACACATTCTCATTACGGTTACAGTACCATGCATTCTATCTGTAGCTATGACGTTATCGGAAATACGTGTATGAGTAGTCAAGGGATTCTTCTACAGTAACCTGTAACCTGTATCGTTGATACCGAAGGGAATGGTTTCTGTATCGGCGATATGGGAAAAGATAAATGAAACGTGGATAGTGGATACGGATGGGCGCTTAGATGGGGATATATTGCCAGCATGTGCATCGGCAGAACTACTGTATCGAGTTGGTCCTGATCGAATCCCCTACGCGTACGAACTTACATGCCCTGCATACTTCCAACCACGTACCTTCACTTTGCCGTGCGCGGGAAGAACCGTACGCCATCCCCATCTGATATGCTAATAAGTTGAGCCCGGCCGCTTTTGGCAAGTATTGATATGGCATTGCGTAAAAGAGACTCAGGAATTCCCGAGAGTGCAGACGGCACGGGTGGATTTGCAATCTCGTAAAACGTCAGTATCGTGTTCAGCTGTCCTGTTTTTGTCACCTAGCGGAGAGATAATAACCGCCAAAAAAAGGAGGGGGAGGGGGGAGACAGAAAAACGGGGTGATTTAAGTAGTGTACAATGGGATCGGAAGCCGTGCACGGACCCATTCGTGGATGACCTCAGCCCACTCCTCAGGCAGTCGCCAGTAGAGCAGGACCACCCGCGTCTGTTTGGGGGGCTCGTATACCGCTAGGTTGTCTCGGACCATGACGCCGATGGTGTCAGCGAGTTGTGTGGGTTTCAATCTTCCTGTGGATCCAGACGTTGTCATGCCAATCTGGTTACCTCCTCGCCGTACCAGAACGAGAGATGGACGACCCACGATTGATCCTCGGGTTCCTCAGTACCTCGTCCCACTCACCACCACCGGTAACCTCCGCATCCTCGATCCGTAAGATAAATAAGCCACGATACCGCGCATAAGCAAGGAGTAAGCGCATCCACTGCTCGGTGAATGAGGCTTGTGTGGTCACATTCGGTTGCTGGCTGTGCAAGGTTCAGAGACCACGACAGAGTAGGTGATAGGATATTGTGTGCTTAGAACTGACGTGAAGAAGGGTGGAGCAGAATGAATGGACGGCAAGAGAAAGCCTTGAGTGAGATGGTCAGTCCCGATACATGCAGCCACGCAGAGCATGGGACACACCGCTGGTTGTCTTGTATGTCGTAAAGTTCATGCGTGTGTTTATCGGCGCACAGAACAGGGTGGTTGTGAGAATAATGATAAATAATCAAGATTAATTATGCCATTCGAGTCAATCGGACACGGACAGGACTTCCGGGTCGAGGTTGAGATATCCTCGCCCCTAGTTACACGACGTGTAGACATTTAATGTATCATACATTATATTCAATTCATCCTCAGCGTGCCGATGGTTTCAGTGTGAAATATTGTATGTAGAGCTGCTAACTTGACTAAAGACATAATGATAAGTAAAAAAAAAGGATCAAAAGAAACTGTCAATCTCAGGATTAACGTTTACTGTAACCGTCGAACATCATAAATCTTGGAGAAGGTGCTGCTTGATGAGATACTAGATGCGGAATTACCATTGCCGGTATCGACGTCGCAGATTTGGTTGGAATCTCTGAATGAAGCGTAGTAGGGGTTAGCCTCGCTCGCTTCGAGGAGTGCCTTGGATCTGCCATGGCGTCCATCACGCAAGGCACGTCCTCAGGGGGAGATTGGAGATCCGCCTCGGCTTCGTCCTGTGCCGAAAGTGAAACACGCTCTTCCTGGTTTGTCTTAGTCTCCTGTTTCAAATCACTGTCAATGGCAAATTTGTCAATCAGCAGCGACGCAACAACTGGTCATCATCGGGACACACCGGTCAACATCCGAGAATTTCCGTTTCAACGAGTCATACTTCTGTGCAAGCTCATTCCGTTCATCCTTTGATTTACGTGCCTGATCCCTTGCCGCACGCACCAGCGCATTTAACTGGAAATGCGCATTCATGTGCGCATTAGCAAGGGCATGCCATGCATGACAACTCTGTCGCAAGACAGCGTTCTCCATGTGAAGTCGCGCGACAGCTTTCTCCACGTCTGCGGTGGGCTTTGACGCACGGTCACGGTCGGTATCGGGGGGCGCAAGGCTGGGGGCGGGGTTGTTCAGATAGATGCGGCGGAAAGGAGGAAGAACATAAGGGCGTAGGTGTGGCGGGATGACGAGGGGATTTGGAGTGACTGGAGAGTACAAGGTCAGGTATAATCGAAGGGAATAAAACAGACAAATATACTTGTTGAAACTGGTGCACGACATGTTGGGCAGTGAATAGCCGATGAGGAAGTGCCAGCGGCGGCTTCAACGATTCCCGACAGGCAACCATTGCAGAAAACATGTCCTTAAGCCGGATGGTTAACACCTGTGAACACAATGAGAGCAGAGGGGACAAACGCACCACATGGAAGAGCGACAGGAGTCTTAAGTGGGTCGAGACAGATTGCGCAGGCGGCCATGGAGAGATGGAGTAAACAACTAAAAGGGGGGCAAGAGACGGTATGAAGGGACTGATACTGAGCTGAGAGACTGCGATAGAGATTATGAAAAAAAAAACGGAGAAGAGGGAGTCGAACAGGACAGGCCAAGATATAGTCATCTATGCCGAGGAGGAGGCAATTGATTGAGATCTGCAGATTTCATCATCTCCGTTTGCGTCCGATACCGGTACTCGGGTGCAGTGATCCCAACAGTGGAGAACAGGGTGTTTGCGGAGAGATCAAATGTAATCTACAGGTCTCCTCCGTTTGCGTCCGATGCAGCCAAATAAATCAGCCAGCCCTGGACCTTGGTTACGATGGCTTCGGCTTATTCATCGTGGCCCCCGACCTCGGGGGGGTCGGTCTTGGTAGGTCAGCCATCGACATCCATGTCCTTCATCATGGTAGCATGATCGGCTACGACCTGTCTCTCCTCCCAGATGGTCCCCTCACTATTCTTGCCACTCGTCTAAAACCTCTCATAGCCGTCCTAGCTGCTCGCCGGAAACCTGGAGGATGAAGAACGGCAGAGAGAGCAAATACATGCGAGATCGTGGCCAAGGGCATGATCAAGGTGCGCTTCGGTTCAATTCAATTTTAGGAATTACTCGAGTTTGCCAGGTCACGGACCTCCTTAGGTGCGCTCTGTAGGCACGGCGGCAAGGCCCAATTCATTCATCTTCCATAAATTAGAAACTCTCGCACATCTACCCGACCCTTCATCTGTTTTCAATCATCGACTTCTCAAACCGACCCAGTATATGCTATGCCATATCATCTCCGTCGGGCTTCTTACTGAGCTCGCACCGCACGGAACATCCGGAACTGCTCGGACTCAATGTAAATACCGGGCGAGCCATCGAACTGCGCACAATGTCTGCTGACCATAGTAACAACGTGTGTTTATTCTCCCCACAGAGACAACCTGTTTGCTAACATATGGACTAAGTCGAAAGGATTGAGCTCCAAGCTCAACCGCGAAGCATCAGAATTCGGACGGAGAGTACGCAAAGGTACACGCACCCTTGGAGGCGACAATAACGGTTATGAATCTCCTTCCATTGAGCGAGCCGGAATTGGAGGCACAAGGGCATGTGCTCGGGGGGATTGGGACAGTGCGCTCGCATCCGGCGAATCGGTTGAAGAACGCCAGCACAGATTACTCCAGATCATCATGAATAAGCTAAGAAGAGCAAGAGATTGAGAACAGGGTGTGATACCACGCCAGCGAGTCGGACCCAATGACGTTAGGACAGCACATTAATATTGGCGGCGTACACGACAGATATTGTGGCCATCGGCTGGTCGGCCGACGACCATATGGGAGCATAGTTTTAGCATATGCAACTTGTTTTTTTTTTTGAGCATATCCGATGTACGGAATCACATATGAGGCACCTCCAAGGTCATGCGATTCACAAGGGACTCGGAAGAAAACGGGGGCATTAGTTCATGTTTCATGGAGAGTGTAAGTTGTGCAGGGCGCAGGTCCAGATCGTGAAACGCTTCCGCCTAGTCTCGTTCGGACTCTGATGCTATGGTGGGATGTAATCGTGAAATCTCGCTTGTTAAATCCACACACATGCTTCCACACGCTTCTCAGCTTCAAGTTGGTACGTTACCTCAATAACATACTGTTATTATAGTAGGTACACGAGTGGATGCGTAACTCGAACGGCTGCAATCTAATCCACACGAACTTAAAAGTCACTCCACTTTCTCCCTCTCATCTTGTCTCGTCTTGCTGTCCGGACCCGCGTCGACCTCCGCTAGGCACAAAGATGGGAGGTACTTTCGTAACATTGTAGATCGGAGAAAGGGAGAAGGGGGGAAG
>QFEZ01005525.1:53034-77742 GCA_003316425.1 Russula lepida
AACATTGTAGATCGGAGAAAGGGAGAAAGGGGGGAAGCAGAGAGGAATATGCAATATCGGTTCACGAGTTCACGCGAGCATTTTGTGCCTGCCATCGACCCTGATCATCTTCAATAAGAGATTGCCGAGCTACAAGGCGACAGCGCTTCAGCAGTGGCGTATATCGACGTTTGACTGAGATACCACCACGTACACGTACACTCGTTCTTTCAATAGCTCATCGTCAGCTTGGCTTAAGCACCATCACTCTCGTCGTCATCTACGGGTGGGCACGGCATGGTTAGTGCAGTCGTTCAATGGCCGTGGTGGTACTGTATCCTTTGAAAGAGGGACGTGAGTTATTCCTCAATGAGGCTCGAGAGCCTGGGAGTGTCCGCTTGAACCAAGGTGGTGCAGGATTGGGCTTGCGCATCTTTCTGCAGATCAGAAAGAATAAATCAGACCATCTTGAAAGGAATGTAAGAGATCGAATGCGTGAGCTCAGGCTCAGCGTAATTGACACTCTTGCACATGCGGCACTCAAGGTCCACTGTTGAGGCATCAGGCTGGGCAGGTCGGGTAGATATCGGTGGTGGACTCGAGGTGCGGGAAGTGCGATGGTGCTGAGGCATATCTGACTCGAAGTCGGTATCTGATAGCGTTCGGTAGTGACCCTGATCTGCCAACAAACAACACTGGATTTGAAACCGAAGGGGTCGTGTCTGAAAAAACATCTGTGCCGAGCGAGGGAGAGATACGGGCGCCCCAAAGACGTTCATCACATCTCGCAGAACGAATACTGTAAAGACATGTGCGACATACCATACCCGCCCAACCTAACAGAAATACACCAGATGTTGCACTCAGCTCAGACTCTGCATGTCTGAGTCGAATGTCCGGGAAGGCCTGGTGCAGGGTTGCACGTGTGGTATGTGGGGGTATGGTACTGATCACAGTAAGATACGACTTCAAATCCATTAATTATGCTTGAAAATGGAGCACGGGACAAACAGATTTCAGGTCACTCAGAAATCTATTTGTCCTGTGCACCAAACCATGTGTTGGTAGTATCACAAGGTTCCGTCACGAGCTCGATGAAAATGGACTGATGGCGGGAAGTGCCGAACGCTATGAGAAAAACAGGTCAGCTAGGGGCAGCACGGCTAAGCAATGCCGCCTGGCGGTGCTGAATGCCTGTGCGAATCGGGGAGGACGCGTTGCAGATAGACAAACGGGTGAATAAAAACCCGGGCCCAACTGGCGTAACTGTAAGCATGTTGGCGGCTTGATGAGCAACCGGAGCAGCCGAGGGAGCGGGGGTGGGACAACGAGAAGTGCGTGAAGCGTGGGGAGAGCCAAAGCAAAGTAGTCTAGTGACAAATTGGTGCTAGTACGGTAGTCCACGCAGGAGCGGATGCCTGATTAGGATTACTTCCCTACGTCTGTGTGGAAGACCCGACGGTGCCACCGACACGCATGTGGCGCATCGTTTGACAGGTGTCATGAACTCGGGGCGTGGCCAGAACTTAATACTATGTCGTGGAGTCCAGCACCAGTGATGGCAAGTATAGCACCAGTGATGAAACATCCATGGCGAGAGCAGATTCTATTATTATGTCTATGGTTAGAGGATTGATGGGACAATAAGTTCCGAGGAAGCCCGTTGGCACGTTGAGACGCCTTAGGGGGTGATCATATGATGTGTCTGGGGAATGAGCGCCGGAATGAAGGGGGGATGACTACTGGATGACTGCGGGTTTATGCACTGGTTGGCCATCGTACTGGGCGAGAGATACCGCAGTGGGCCGCGGGTTGCCGGAGCGGTTCGGCCGCAGCCGTGAGATGGCCGGCATAACTATATTTATTATATTTTAATTATTTTTGGTGGCCCGAGGGCCCAAACCAAGAAGAGACTCGCCTTTCCTTGGCCTCTGGTCGTCATCCGTCTCATCAAGGGAGGCGTTGCCGCTTCTCCCTTTCACCACCATCCATCCTTAACAATCTCTCCTCCGCGTTCGTCTTCCATCGTTCCCTCCCCTCTCTCCCACCTGTGACAAGGGACTCGATCAACAGTACAAACCCCAACATCCACCTTCCCTGTCCAGGCGACCCCGCCAAACTTTCTGACTAGAATCGTCCCCCTTCCTTGGTACACACATATCCCCTGCCGCTACCAGCCTAGCTTTTCCTGGACTACTGTCCTCGAATAGTGTAGATGGCCAACTATCTTCCCGTTCTTCTCGTCTCAGTCACCACGAATGCGATTCCCGATGATTCCTCGCTATCTACTCAACCTCGTGGCCAAGTCGATTATCTCTCTTATGAATGGAGGGAAGAGGACGTATGGCGGTCATGGCGCAACATGACGCGCCAAAAGAATGAAATCGCAAACGGCGTTCGACTAGAAAATGCAAGTTGGAGGACATGGTGGAAACAAAGGAACAAGTTAAAGACTGTCAGCCCAGAGACACTTAATTGGTGTGTCCTATCATTCAATTGCCCATGTATTTCCCGTCTACCTCTGCCCTTTACGAATCCCGACCCGTCTTCGTGCGGTGCTTATTGTGCTTATATCTCTTTATTTTTCTCTTAGGCTCAAAGATTCGGATGTCACTTGGCTTTACGGCCCCCTGCACACGGCTGTCGATTGGGAACCACCCCACTATCCCAAGGACGATCCCCCAACAGTCGATAATCAGTCAGGTTCCCAAGAACTTCTCGGACTTAACTCGGCCTCTGAGCAATCATCTCAGTTGCGCTCAAAACCGATTCTGAAACACCGTAGCATAAGCGATCTCCTCACGGGTGCCCTGCCAAATTCGAACTATTCGGATGATGACGTAGAGAATGATCCTGACCTCGATGACCATGACGATGAAGACGAGGCTATATCCCCTACTCCATCCCGTCCACCCCTCTTACATACCAAGAGTGACTCAAATGTCCTGCGTTGGTCCCATAATCGACATCTCCGTAAGGACTCCCCACCACGAATCATCGCTTCCGATCGTGAATCCCGACCACCGGAAGTGACTAACCCAGTAGTTGCGCCACCAATGGATGAGCGCTCGGGATCGAGTGACTCCGCGCGGGAAACAACAAGTAGTTCGCAAGATCTTAGCGTGTGCCCTAATGGCGGAAAGAAGAAGCATATCACCTTTAACACTTTTGTGGAACAGTGTATTGCGATTGACTCACCACCTAAGCCACGTCGTGGTAGTCTTCCGCGGGAACCTCACAGATTATGCGGCGAATCTTACGATGACGGGTTAGTTCCACATGTAATGAGTAGAGAGTGTGCTAATTTTTTTCCTCACAGCTATGATGAGGATTCAGAGAATGGTTCCAATGACCCCGATGACGGTGTGAACGAGGGAGAACTTTATTCCGAAGGTCAAAATGGCTCCGACTCAGATGAAGATGAAGTGCTCGAGATGCGCGCTCCGTTAAGCCGCTCACGATCGTCGTCTTCATCACGCTCACCTGGTGCTTCTGAGTACTCTCGTGCGCAACCCCCGTTTCCTTACCCCAACGCCCGTCCGCCTCTCGTTCGTACGGCATCTTCTGACAAAGACCACGTGACCATCGCCCCCATCGCACCAACTCTCCTCAAAACGACTGGTGTTGGCAATCACTTCGTCGTGACTGGTCTTGGTGGGCGTGAACGTACCCCCACTTCGCCACCCGTCAATCTCGTATACGTTCCCTCGTCTGGGCCTGGGTATGGACTCTCACGGAAAAACTCCGGTGGTCTCTATGGCGAGGGAAGTTCGAGCGATGACGTCTACAGACGCAGGGGTGGTCGATTCAGCTCTAGTCCAGGCACGAGTACAAGTACAAGTGCCAGCAGCAACTCACGGAGCCCCCCTCCCACGATTCCCACTGCCGAGGCCCTTCCAATTCCAGGCGTGTCGAGCCCTCCTACTATAGAGAGTACCACAGGCACCCACGATGAATCACATGATTTCTTTGGCTCGGCCGCTACTGCGCAAGTGTTCGGCGTGGACTTGCCTGCGAATACGCAACAATCCAATCCTGGCGTGGACTTTGGAGACACGGGTGCACTAGGGGTTCGTCTTGGACGGGCTGTTGATATGCCGGAGGTTGTGGTGAACGATGAGACCGGAGCAATCGAGGAGCGGTGCGAGAGTCGCCCGCACTCCCGTTCACATTCCCGATCCCATAGTCGAAGCCATTCACGGACGCCCAGTCCAGCTGAGACCAAAGCGGTAGTGTCAGAGTCGGACACCACACGGATACGCCCCACCTCACCCACCTCTTCATCACCCCCACGTCCCTGCTTACCACAAGACGCTACTCATCTCTCGCCTACTGATTCTTACCCTTCACGCGGTCGCACCCCACCTGGCATGCCACCCCGGTCCTGGTCGTTCTCAAATGATGGGCACCCTCCCGGGGAGTCATGTCGTGGTCGCTCGGTGACGCGCAACTCGTCCTTCTCTGATCGTGAGCGTTCTTCATCAAGAACAAGTTTTGTCGGTGGGACTAGCTCACCGCTTGGAAGCGTAAGTCCAACTGGTTCGAGAGCAGGATCCGCGGGCAACGGAATCTACTCGGTATACACTCAAGGACGCAATGGCGTACGACGAGTGAATGGCAACGCGGAAAACATGGGTAGTAGAGAACGTGGACGTAGCGGTGCCGACCGTCGGCCAGGCCTTAGCGAAACGAGCACTAGTCCTCTAAGAAAGACTGGTGGCGAATGTAAAAGCCCAGATGCCACAATTGCCGATGTTTCCCCCACATCTTCCCCTCTGCCAAGTACAAACACACTAGTGTCCCCTACGTCGCCCTCTGTCACCTCGTCAGAACCTTCACCATCAACACTGCCACCTCGGCAGCCCGGTTCACCTGCACGTCCAATATCCCCAAAACCGACACTTTCGATACCAATCCCAAATGACTCACTATTGACCACAGAGGAAGACAGACACTATCATGTTGCACCGAACACCCACCCCCCATCTATCTTGCGTCACGTATCTCTTGCTGTCCCCGCACCACCAACATCGGCACCTGCGTCTGTACTTGCGCAGAAGTCACATTCGCCGACAATTGTACCCTCTGCACGGGATTCCTTAACGCCCCCAGGAAGCCCAACCGAACACGGTACTCTCGTGGGACGTGCATCAGAGATCGTGTCAAGTGCCCGGGGTCTGTTCGAGGTGCTGTGGTCTGGGAGCAGTGGCAATAGTCCTGGTGTTCCATGACGCCTTGTCCATGGTGCGCGACCCCATCTGACGCCCTCACCTTTTATGTCTGACCGTGAGTCAAGGGTTTTGCCACGACGTCTCAATCGCCATTGAAATTCCAACCTTGAATTCCCTTCCCTACCCTTTTTGCACATCTCTGTCCCATTTTGCTGTCGTGTCGTTTCTTTCAAGGCTCTCATATACCTTCACATTAATGCGCCTTTTACAGGCTCTAATCTCGGCGCGCATGCGTCACTTTGCATCACTGTTTATATCTATGCATTGTTTACGTGTCCCACTTCACCCCTCACTGTGTCCTTTCGAACTCGCACCATCATCATAAAGTATTGCAACATATCGAAGTCTTGTGCTAACGATAGTGTACTACTTGACGACGTCGAATACTATACATTCGCCCCGAAGTGTAGTCGGCATTACTGTTTTCGTTCTCCCCGAACGTATGGGTGCCGCTCGGGGCTGCGGCCATATAGTGTACAGTACATGTATAGTGTTTAGGCTGTTTTCAATAAATGTACTATCTCCCCAACCCGGAGATATTGCGGGAGGGTCGAGATGATATCACATTAGCTATCGGGGGATCCTTACAGTAAATCTTCGCTTCGAGATGGGTATAGTCATCTCAACACACACAGTCAATCAAACTATCAAACTCGTGTTCGGGCCAGTTTTTTTTCTTTCAGCGTCTCTGATAAGCCACTTTATCGGTTCCTGTCGGAGATAAAATAAAATAAATATGACATAGTAAAAAGAATGACGCACCCATGGCTTCTTCCACACTTTTTTTTTCCTGCCCCTCTACGTCATATGAGTCCGCGGGTCGTACGTTACCTAGTGGCCATCACGGACTAGACTGCAGATGAAGGTGTCTGTTTAGTACGCACGTTCGTGGCCCTCCGCGGTTATGCTTCGGACGAGTCCTTTACGTTTCGAGTCGCCAGCGCACGCCGCACCGGAACGGCGGAACCTCCACGTCCCCAGCATTTTAGATCTCTCTGACCCCAACTCGGAATCTGAGGGAAGTCGACTATCACCCTCCCTAGCCACTTGCCTTCTCCGATTAAATAGGCTTATCTGTTGTCCGGAGTGGCTTCCTTGTAACCTGTACTGTAAAGCTGCCAGATGGACCAGTTCTTGGGCCTGTCAGTCTGACACATGGTACCCGTCCCGTGGCTATTTGTTGCGCGGGCGCAGCAGCGTTTTGTCTAACCGTCGCTACTTATGCTCACCGGGGGCTCTGCGGTAACATCATTCGGGATCCTATGCTATGCATTTTCCGCTAGAAGGCTGGACGACTTTCTTTCGGCATGCATCTTGTCATTGCCAATATATATAGAATTAAGCTAAGCTCGGCCTACATAGCAACGATCGTAGCCAACGATAAAGGCGACTCGGATACTACCATCGACGCCACGCACTACCTTGGTCAGATAGGTCGAGTCCTGAATTAGATTTCATTGAATAGCCGAACCACGTCCGCACATTCCTGTAAGGTAAATGCGAGAGTGGGCCTTGGACGCCCCTTCTTTCCTATAGCCCTAGTGAATCGCATTGGGCTATCTGTGGGTGTCAGTCGAACATCCACCCAACTTAGCTATCGTTTGGAAACAAGTCACACAGTCACGGTACGAATGAACGTGTCATACAGTATCATGGTGCGGTACTAGTCCCGCTACACTTGTTTCATCACTTACAACTGTCATCGTGAATGGCCCAACCGGCCCTTTCGTTACAGCAAGTTCGGAAAACCTTGTCTGTGTGTCATTTTGTAAAAAAATCTCGGCTAGCATTTGGAAAATTCCACAGCCTTCTGTGGTCAGGATCTGCAAGAGAGATGAGAGTCGATATTGGTCTTGCATGCTTGTGCATGCTCCGATACTCTGTAGATATGGCCGCACTTGGCCACTGCACAATTAATTTAAATATCTAAGGCTGCGGATGTGTGCAGCACTGTTGGAAATGCAAAAGAGAGCTACAACAAGTTCTGCCAGGTCAAAGCACTGGTACCAGCCACACACAATTATGCATGCTCCAATACTCTGTGAGTATGTCCAGACTGAGCCATTACATGTTTCTACTGAGTTGTGAAGGCTACAGGCATGTGCTGCACTGTCAGGAAGGCATACAATGAACCCCACCAGGTCAAAGCACTGGTGCCAGTTGCACACGTTCCTGACAGTGCCGCACATGCCCACGGCCTTCACAACTTAGCAGAAATATGTGATTACTTAGTATTGCCATACTTGCGGAGTATTGGAGCATGCACAAATGTGTGCGACTGGCACCAGTGCTTTGACCTGGCAGAACTTGTTGTAGCTCTCTTTTGCATTTCCAACAGTGCTGCACACATCCGCGGCCTTAGATATTTAGTCTAACTGCGCAGTGGCCAAGTGCGGCCATATCTACAGAGTATCGGAGCATGCACAAGCATGCAAGACCAATATCGACTCTCATCTCTCTTGCAGATCCTGAGCATGGAAGGCTGTGGAATTTGCCGAATGCTAGCCAAGATTTTTTTACAAAACGGCACACGGACAAGGTTTTCCGAATACGCTGTAATCACGTAAATAAAAAAGAGCCCGTGCGACTCTGTTTGACAGTGAAAATGTTGTCAATATCGCGTAGTAAGCGGTCCTATCCTCCTCGGCTCTAAAGGGTTAAGGTCCGCAGCGGCGTAGCGCTAACCGCGCGAAATGAAAAACACATTCATTCGTGGCCCAAAAAAACCTGCCGGAACCGCATGGAAGTGAGCATGCGGCAATGTATATGCTATGCTTGATACCCGTCCCGCCGGTGTTCCGCCGCGGCGCGGAACTTCCTTTACATCGCGTAAGCTCAGGCTGGTACTGTATAATTTTATTTTTTTTCTTTCTTGTCGGGGCCAGACTGGCCTCGGCCTCGGCTGTGATTCCTTTCGATTTCCGATTTTCGATTCGTAATTTTGAAAATTTCTCACTGTGACCTCAGTCTCAGTTTCACAACTACTTTTTGTGCTAGCACCGAATCGGGCGGATTGCCCTTTTCTGATTATGAGAGTTTGCACGTGTATTCGTGTGGGATACTAGTGCCTGTCTGGGCGTTGTCCCAACAGATCAACAAACATTTCAACGATATTAATTTGAGTTTCGATTGTGTGAGGTGAATGTATTCCAAACATGCGGTTTCAGAGGTCTAAGCACTGTACATCACATGCACGGAGCATGCATCATGTGTGGGTCGTGACGCTAACTGAACGTGATCTCTAGATCACAACAGATTAATTGTAGCATGCACGCTCTACTAGTAGTCTCATCGAGATGCCGACGTAAAGAAGCTGAAAGAGACGTCTCCTAATGCATGACTTAGACTGAGCAGGCCCATCATATATTTTTTGGTTGCTCTCTCTCAGCAACATCTCTACTCTTGTTTTTCATCTCGACGTCAATCTTTGTTTTCGTTGAGCTGTGGTTAAATCCGTATGGACCTCTTTATAATTATTATCCTCGTGCTTTTTCCCCTTCTTTTTATCTTGCGCTACAATCTGGACCGTTGGACGTCACGGTCCTAGTAGATAACTGCAACTTGCCCTCAAGCTTTGTGTATTTCTCCTTTTCGTTTTGCTTTCTTATACCATACAATTTGCTAATAGTACAGTAACACAAAGCATTTGCCTCGCATCCCGTTCGGACAAATTAGTTGACTTCTGCAGCGCTCAGGTTTCAAGTGGAGACTTCTATTCCAAGTGTATTGGGAACAATCGTACCTCGGTGGACAATGCTGGGATAGTCAGTGTGTTCAGCACCGTACTTCCCGACCTCAGCATCGCTCAAGAGTAACTCTTCGGATTGATAGTGTATGAGATAGATAATAAACGAGTGGTGCATTACCGACGATGTCATGAGGGTACGGCGGTGATCCCGGCGTCCATAAATGTGTGGAGTGAGGGACAGAAGGACGACATGTATATCTTCACAGCTTTGTCTTGATGCTCACCAGCTTGCTCCTGTCTTGCAAAACCTTCGCCGCATCATTGACCATGTTATCCACAATTGTCCGCGCGGGCAGAATATCCTTGATCAGCGCGGCAACGTCACCCATGAGAAACGTGACCGCCTGGAGAGACTTCTCCGGGTGTTTGTTCACCTCGTGCTCATTCGGTATGATGCCCTTCGCAGTAAGTTCCTTGATCTCCGCTTGGCGATTGTGTTCCCAATCGTCCACATACGGTGTCTTGCGCACACGCAGGGGGCGTCCCGTGTAGATGAGAGTGCGTACGACGTCGCCATGGTCCGCACTAAGCAGGGCCGTCTTGTGTGCTCGCGTCGCACCCGCCTCCTCCGACGCCACGAAGCGCGTGCCAACCCAGACTGCCTGTGCACCGTAGACGAGGTTCGCTGCCAGCCCTCGACCGTCGTAAACTGCGCCTGCACCGATGACCCATATTGGTTGGCCGGTGAGTGGGGAGGTGTGGCCCTTGACCGCGTCGACGACCGCGGGGATAAGGATGGAGGCGGAAATATCGCCTGTGTGGCCGCCTCCTTCGCCTCCTTGCGCGCAGATGAGGTCGACGCCGGCGTCAAGAGCCTTCTTGACGTGCTTGGGATGGCCTATCATCTAAACAGAAAAAAACCAGCGATGTTTGTAAGTTGGGGTGAGGGGTAGACTTACTCACGTTCATAATTAGAATGCCAGCTTTATGGAGTTTGTCGACGACTTCGCGTGGAGGTACGCCGACGGCAGAAACGAAGAGGCGTGATTTCTCTTCAATAATAACATCAATAAGTTCAGGTAACTGGCCGCGTGTGTAATCATGCTAACAAAGCACATTCATTCAGTCATTCATTCCGGACTGAATCTAATTTGGGACCACGTACATTCGTCTTTCGTGCGCTGCCGCCCACCTGAGGAAGGAGCAGATCGATACCAAAGGGCGCGTTGGGGTCCTTCAAGTCCTTCTTCATGGCTTTAATCTGTGTATCAGGTTCATAAATTGATCAGCACACAATAAACAAGAGGAGCACACCTGTTGTCGCAGAACATTTGGCGTATAACCGACGCCCCCGATCACACCAAGACCCCCCGCGTTCGTGACTGCAGCAGCCAGCTCAGGACCAGCCGCGACGTTCATCCCTGGGAATGAAGAGTAAGAAATGCTGCACTGGCACGGGACTTATTCACACACCTGCCAGGAGGATGGGATGCTTTATAGCGAACAACTCCGTTATGGGAGTAGAAATGACGGACATAGCAACTGGTATTGCTGTAGCAGAGAGGGGTATTGGACGGTTAAATATCAAGTCAGGAGAATTCAATCCCGGGGTTTCACCGTTCCGGGCAATCGGGCGTCTTCTCCTGCCGTAATGTAAAAGACAAACACGTGCCACGAGATCAACCCATCTGGCATTAATATTACCGCCAAACCACCTGCTCACAGCAATGCTTGAAAATCAGCTCTCATCTTTCCGACTTTGACTTTCATAGGCATTTCACAAGCTACAGTGTAGCTGCCATGTCCGTCATCTCTACTCCCATAACAGTGCAGTTCGGCATTACACATCCCATCCTTCTGGCAGGTGTGTTTTCATGTGTCAATCCTATGACTCTCGTTACCCATCCCATGCCAATGCCAGTGCCAGTACCACATTTCTAACTCCTCGGCCCCAGGGATGAACGTTGCATCCGGACCTGAGCTGGCCGCAGCAGTCACGAATGCGGGCGGCCTTGGTGTGATGGGAGGCATGGGCTACACGCCAAATGTCCTGCGCCAACAGGTGAGATCCCCCTTGTTCCCGCTCGATGGTATGCCAATTCTCACCCGCAAATCTATTACATAGATTAAAGCCTTGAAAAAGGGCCTAAAAAACCCCAACGCACCATTTGGTGTCGACCTGCCTCTTCCTCAGGTTGGCGGCAGCGCACGGAAAACAAATGTATGTGGATTGGTTGTGCTTATGAACCCATGAATTAACAACTGAATGGACGTGCTCCGTTAGTATGATTACACACGTGGCCAGCTACCAGAGCTCATTGATGTTATCATCGAAGAGAGGACACGCCTCTTCGTTTCTGCCGTCGGCATACCACCACGCGAAGTAGTGAATAAGCTACATAAAGCTGGCATTCTAGTCATGAACGTGAGATTCAGCCCCTCTTTCTTCAGATTCGCCAACATTGTTGTTTGCTTCTCTTAGATGGTCGGCCATCCAAAGCATGTCAAAAAGGCACTTGACGTCGGCGTAGATCTCATCTGTGCGCAAGCGGGCGAAGGAGGCGGCCACACGGGAGATATCTCCGCCTCCATCCTCATCCCTGCCGTCGTTGACGCGGTCAAGGGTCACACCTCCCCTCTGACTGGCCAGCCGATATGGGTCATCGGTGCAGGCGCAGTATACGACGGTCGAGGGTTGGCGGCGAGTCTTGTTTACGGCGCGCAGGCTGTCTGGGTCGGTACACGATTCGTTGCGTCGGAGGAGGCAGGCGCAACGCGAGCGCACAAGGCGGCCCTGCTTAGTGCAGACCATGGCGACGTCGTGCGTACAACGATCTACTCGGGACGTCCGTTGCGTGTGCGCCGGACGAAGTACGTCGATGACTGGGAACATAATCGCCAAGCGGAGATTAAGGAGCTTACTTCGAAGGGGATCATACCGAGTGAGCACGAAGTAAACAAACACCCAGAGAAGTCAATCCAGGCGGTCATGTTTCTTATGGGCGATGTTGCTGCGTTGATAAAGGATATTTTGCCCGCGCGGGTGATCGTGGATAATATGGTGAATGACGCGGCGAAGATTTTGCAGGACAGGAGCAAGCTGGTGAGCGTCAAGCCAAAGTTGTAGAGATACGCATATCGTCTTCTGTTCCCCGCACTTTCTATGTGACTGTAAATATATGGTAAATGTATCACGTCAGTCGGTTACCGGCACCCACAACAGGAAGGGTGGTTTATTACGCACATCCACCAAACACAATCCTTGAACAGCGCTTTCCTATCACTGTTACTATGGTGTGCCCCAAGCGGACCTGTACTATCAACTGACGCATCACGTGTGTGAGGATTGAAAATAGAAAATAAACATTCATTCTTCCACCTCCTCCTCCCCACTCAATGGAGTATGTAGATTAAAATAGGCAAGCACAAGAGTACAAGTCGTCGAGTACCAGACTTTCCGCCTTATCACGGAGGGAATATGCTAAATCTCGCGGACGGTATCATTGTCTCATTGGCACCACAAACCTACTCACTTTCCACGATGATTGGGTTGTAGACCATATTGCATTGTGCTTGACTTTACTGAGCCAAACAATACTCGTATCAACCCCCAAAATCTATCCATTGTAAGTCTCATGGGTGAAGAGGAACCCCTGGCTCTAACTTTCTGATGTGGTGTCTTTCCGAATACTGCATCTATGATGTGTTGGCCTGGTCACCAAAGAGTTTTCATTACCAAGGACTGTCAATGGCAATACCGATATTGACAGTCCTTGGGAATGAAATTTGTCGAGCAGTCCTAGGTCCGTCTTCAAATGATCCTGTTACAACACCTAACACTTACACGGTGGGCAGGAACGGATAAGTAGATTCTGCAAATAGTCGACTAAGGAATCAACTTGTGTCCAATAAATTGACAACTAAATTGACTTGATTGTCCTTACAAATAATAATAAAACAATTAAGTGATTTGCTGATGACCTTTTATATGCCAGACAACTTCAAATAAGAATGATCAAACAATTGTAAATTAGTTACCTCCTTTATAGAGCTCGACATAAGCAGACTTAGTTGGCATATAAGTGGATGTAGAATTATTGATTGCATTATGTAAACTCGTTTGAATCTATTGTTTAAAACTTAGTAGGCACTGATCATTTTAAATAAACAATTGTATATAAAGAAGTCCATTTATTTTAAATCAATTTGGACATAAGTAGAGTTAGATAATCACACTACAAATTTTAAATAAAAATATTCCGGCTCAATATTGAGCCATCTGGAATGAATTGATGCCACGACATGAGTGGACTATTTTTATTTAAAATTTGTAGTGTGATTATCTAACTTTACTTATGTCCGAATTGATTTAAAATAAATGGACTTCTTTATATACAATTGTTTATTTAAAATGATCAGTGCCCACTAAGTTTTAAACAATAGATTCAAACGAGTTTACATAATGCAATTAATAATTCTACATCCACTTATAGGCCAACTAAGTCTGCTTATGTCGAGCTCTATAAAGGAGGTAACTAATTTACAATTGTTTGATCATTCTTATTTAAAGTTATCTGGCATATAAGAGGTCATCGGCAAATCACTTGATTGTTTTATTATTATTTGTAAGGAAAATCAAATCAACTTAGTTGCCAATTTATTGGACACAAGTCGATTCTTTAGTCGACTATTTGCAGAATCTACTTATCCGCTCCTGCCCGCCGTGTTAATACCGCCGAGCTCAGGCTTAGATCAGCACAGGGCTGCTTACAGTGATACTAGTACAGACTCATAGCTAGTTCCAAATATCTTCTCAAGGTGGGCCGACACGTCATAGTAGTTGAACGTACATGCCCCACTCTACTGGATCTGTTCAACTTGACGAACCTATCTCCTCGCTTTCGCCTATCCATGTTTACCACATCTTTCTCGCCACAAAAGTGTTGTACAAGCGACACCTGAAGGCCGTTATTTTAACGTCCGTGATTCACGGGTCCAGTTTCCGCGGTCAGATCAATCTCGGCTTGATAACGCGTCTCAACAACATATAAGCTATCCCCTCTCGAGCGGGGATTGCCCCAAGGCACATTGAAAATCCTCACCAAACAAAATTTCCGAATATGCGCTGCCATTCTAAACCCATTCTAATGACCTTAGTCTTCACGGCACCCTTACATGCGACTTTCGCTCTTAATACCGAAACCGCCTCCAATGTAGCCGCCAAAACGACCATCCTTGTTGGAACAGAGGACAACATCGATGACCTGGTGTACACCATCAGCTGGAATGGCAAGGACACAATCGAGTATGTTACACAAACCAATGTTATGCACAAGACACCCTCGTGGCTCGCGCTTCACCCCACCAACAATAAGAAGTTGCTTGTCATCTATGAGCACATTGCCAAGTACCAGAACTTCAAAATCGGCAAGGATGGTAAGTTAACCGCCGAATATAAACCTATGAAGTCTGGGCCTGGACCTTCCTCGGGTTTTGGAACCTTCAGCAAGGACGGAAAATACATGGTCTTCGTCGATTACGCTGACGGAGGCTACCATGTAGCACGCTACCTCGCGGATGGTTCCTCTTATCCCTTCCAGCAAAAGGACAACCTCGAGGACCCGAACCGCTATCTTGGACCGAACCCCAGTCATCCATCTCATCCTCATCAATTCGCAGAGTATCCCAAACTCGACGTTGGTTACATCCCTAACCTTGCTGCCAACCTCACATCATTCTACCATTTCAAGGACGGTGAAATGTCCTACCAAGGCTCACTCAAAGTCGACGGTGGTCCGCGTCACATGGTCCTCAACAAGGAGGGCACGTTGGGATGGATCGTAACGGAGCCTTCCTGTCACATCTAGCCGGTCAAGATTGACGAAGCTGGAAATTTGACATCCAACGGGGATCCCGTCGCCATCACTCAAGCCAATCAAGCGGTCGGAGCTGGCGCCGAGATCTTGCTCTCGCGCGATGAAAACATGATCGTCGCGTCCAATCGTCAGACCAAGGGAAACCAGAACGATTACTTGACGACTTTCGAGGTCGATTCTGAAAGTCATCTGACTAATCCAACTACGTATGACACCAAGGGGCAAGTCGTCCGGGGCTTGGCCTTCAACGAGGATTCGACGCTGCTCATCTTTGGCCACCAAACTAACGGCACGATCGGCATGTTCGGACGAGACGTTGTGGCGAACAAGTTGACGTTGTTAACTCCACACATGTTGAACTTGACCACCGCGGCCAAAATCAACTCACCTGTTTCTCCTTCTAGTTTCGTCTTCTTGGACAAGATCTAGATTCTCTACTCTCTGCGGATTTTCTTCAGTGTTTAATAGGCATCAGTAAGTTTACACTTCACTATTCAGCAATTTGCCACTTGCCATAAGTTGAACCAGCTAATAGCTAATAATTACTAACAAGGTTACTATGGTAAATTGAAATAAACTATTTGTTTTACCGGCTGTCAAAGCAGCTTTTTACCAAATTAGACCGCGTTTCTGCTCGCGGCTTCTTTTGCTTGCCACAGCTTGTGCAAGCAGTAAATAGAAAATGGTAGGTTTTCTGATGGCCTATACCCTCTCATCAAACATGCATATTGCTGGCAAGTAAAATACTAGTTGGAACCGGCAGATGATGCTGTCCATTTTGCCTCCGTTTCGGTGGTTGGTATCCCGACGTCGACCATCGGCTAGTCAAACATTGCAAAAAGACGTAATTGAAGATACCTCAACTCTCGCTTACGCATGTCCTTGTGTAGGCTATGGACATTGGCGTGTCATACACTCTGTCATTCCCTTGAGCAAGTCGTGCAAGGTGATGCATTCGCGTTCGCTCTTGGAAGACAAATGATACCATGATCATATTGTCCTGGTTGATCGACCGCTGTCATGGACGGGCGCTCCGACGCTCCGTTCCGAGCTCACATCTACCACCCCTCTTGCTCCGTGAATAAGCCGCACATCTTGCTTTCTATATATATTTTTCTATGATCGTGCACCGTACAATACCGATCCTCTTTCTGCTTGTCTTACTTACAAAGGGGAAACTGCGGTGCATACCACTGCCCTCTCGCTCATAGCACACAATAACCCGTTGTGTGGCTAGACACCGGAGCATTAAATATTGGAGAGATGATAATGAGAGATCCTGGGTAATATGTGCAAAATGGAGCCTTTGATCCTGTCGTAAAAAATATGGCACGTGTCGCCTCTGCCCGCCTCTCCCTACAATTATAATCCTATCGGTATCGCAAGATGTAGAATCTCGACAGAATCCATCATACGCGCCCCATTCCTGCGCAACTGTGTAGCCATACGCGAGGGTATCGCCGTAGCAAGTGGGGGTAAATTGAAAGAACCCTACGTGGGAGAACTTTCGGGCGCTGGTTGGTCTGGTGTAGATCGCATGAGTCTTCGGAGGCGAGCCAGCTCGCCGGCTAGATGCCTACGTAAAAAAGATAGCCATTAGTTTAGCATAACGCAGAGAGTATAAAAGTGAGTGCAGTTGGTAGGGAGGACAAAAGTTGATGGCGTACTCAGCAGTTTTCTCAGCCTTTTCGCTCGCCACGGACGAGCTTTGCACCCGCTCCTTCAGCACACGAATCTCCTCACGGAATTCCTCTTCCACCTCATGCCGTATCCGTGCATCTTCCTCTCGTAGCTTGTCCACGCTCTGCAGACCAGATTTCCGCGCCTTGCTCTCCTCTAGCAACTTGGCATATTTCTTCCCCATCGTCTCGGCCTCGCTCCGCCAACGCTCTTCTCGCTTGCGCATGTCCTCGCGTAGGCCATCGACATCGGCACGCCATGCACTCTTCATTCCCTTGAGCGAGTCACGCAAGGTAATGTATTCGCGTTCACTCTTAGAAGACAGCGCGGTTGACTCGGTCAGTGATGCCTCCATCTCGCGGAGCGATTTCTTCGAGCTTGTGGTTTCAGCTTTTAACTGAGCCTTGAGCGCAACTGCCTCTGCTTCCGCTTTCCTTGCCCGCTCCAGTACCTAAGCGTCATGGCAAATGAGTCAAAAATGGGGAATTCGTTTTTACGGATGTGAACGTACCTCTTGAAGCAACCGCTCCTTCCGAGCAACCACGTTGTTCAATCCCTCATTCTCGAGACGCAGTCGTTCCCTGACCTCCTTCAGATCCTCAGTCTGGCGAGTAAGCTGCGCGACACTCCGCTGCGACAGACGTAGCTGCGCCTTGGTGTTCTCGAGAGCATTACGGGCGTTGATCACGCCCGTCTGCAGATCTGCAAGCACCTTCGTTGTCCCACCAGGGGTCAGTGACAGTCGGCGATTACCCTCGCCACCCGGGGAAGCGGGCTGGAGCATGTTGGAATGAGACGTCTCTGTGGAACCAGGTACTGCGAGTGAGTAGCGCGGGGGTGTCGTATGAACACCGTCATCTGCGAGGGCACGCGCATTCCCTGTAGATGTTATATTCAGGATCGGAGCCGTAAACGGTCGGAACGAAGCGGAATATACGAACCCACAGAGGAAACCGGTATGCCTTGAAGCGAGGTACGTCAGTGACGGCGGATATTGAATGAATGAATACGCACGACTGAGTGTCCGAGTAGGACTGGATTGACGCTTGTACGGACTGGGCGAGCCGGCGCCAAAATCCATCGGGACCCCCTCGCGAATACCATCTTGACTGAGTGGGCCAGGTTCACGTCGCGGCAAGGGAAGACTAGAGTCGGGACCGGCCAGGCTGTGGAGAACGTCGAAACTAGAACGCCGCCTGACCTTGTCCTTGCCATTTGGGGTCGTTGAAGAGTGGTCCGATGGGTCCGGTAGTGGCGACGGCGGTGGAGAACTGGAAGAAGTGTTCAGAGACATGGGCATACGAGGGGCAAATTGAAGCAGATTCTCAAGATTTTGCAACTGGGCTTGTTGATGGCGAATGCTGTGCTTCAATGTGGACATATGATGGCGGATAGCGACTATTTGTAGGAGGAGAGGAAGCGCTAAGAAACTGCGAGGGATGTTGAAAGAAAGAAGAAAGGGATGGGTTTACCTGGGTCATCTGGCAATAAAGATGGACTACGCGCGCGTATTGAAGGAGTGGAGCGAATTGAGGCCGCGGACGACGGTCTCGAGGGTAGGCGAGGGATAGAAAGTGAAAGCGACGTTGAATGCATCCAATCACCGACGTCGTGGGAGGCGAGAGACGCCGGGGCTGACCGACCCTGGGTCTTTCCCCTCTTTTCTTAGGTCAACACACATCTGAGCGTCTTTGTGTCCATTTGCCACTCAACAAGACACATCCACTTGAGTCCACAACGCGTCTGGTTCCATCACTTATAACCCGGCACAGCCCTCCATCATGTCCTCTCAATTCATCCCTTTAACTGTCTCATGGAATGCCCTGTATGTCTAGGCTGGCTCCGCAACCCTGTAGTTCCCCCATGTGGTAAGATCCTTACTCCAACCTACGTGCATAGATCCTTGATCCCTATCGACTAGGGCACCTCATTTGTGAACCTTGTATTAAACAACACATTTCCCTCTCCACGGACTATTTCGAGGCAAGGTGCCCCACATGCCGTGCCTCATTCCCTACCGGTAGCGTGTACCCATTCGTCCTCGCGTTGCTCTCCGCTAACCTCCATAACACCAGTCCTAGCCGACCAGTCCCTCATACCCAACAAATATCACGTTTTTATTAATCCTCCTCTCCGTCGTGTTTATTTGGAAGATAGGGCAGATAACAGCAAGGCGGTAATAAATGAGCTCAAGTCGAAGATCATTTATCTCGAAGCGCGTATCGAACTCCTCAAGTCCGACAACGTGTGCATGGAAAGAGAGTATCGACTCGCCATGGACAAGGCGAAAGAGGATGCGCGGCTTGCCCTAGATGAGGCACGAAAGGCTGCCCGCATTGATCTCGACAAAGCAAAAGCGGATGCTCAGGTTGCTCTAGATGAGGTGAAACATGAAACACGCCTTGCCCAAGCCAAGACGAATAAGGAGGCGCGACAGGCTCTAGACAAGGCAAATAAGGGTCTGCACATCGCGAACTCGGGTCTGAAAGAGCTCAGACACAAACATGATGAATTAAAGTCTCGGTAAGTTACACACGCTCTACTTCCTAGAGCCGTATCTCATTGCACCGTGCTAGGGTCATAAAGTCTCGCTTGGTCGAGCGCGCGAGAAAATCCTTGCCTCAACATGTAAAACACCCTCTAACCGGCCAGACTTCTACTTTCGGTGATTCCGGCCTGGTTTACGACCTGCGCTTGATATCAGCTGCTCGGGAAGCACTGGCGTTCTTGTCATTGTCTCCTACTCCCCCATCTGTTGCATCGGCCCCAGGTGGGTCATTGGCACAGACTGAGTCCAATACTGGTAGTAGCATACCGTGGCTTCCTGCGAATCAGGTGGCAGTGGCAACTGGTGGGAGTAGCGCGACCTCGAATACTACTCCAACTTTGGATCGTTCACCCACCCCCCCTCTTTTATACCCTTATTCACCCACCGTCGTCAGCCATACAGGCCCACAATCTCTTTAGCATACCCCCTTAAGTTATCACTAACCAGGCTCCCTCAAATCATGCAGTTCAATGAGTGGAGTCAGTGAGTAGGAGACACGTTTATTAGAATAACTGTCAATGCCCAAGGCGATGTAACCATCGAGTAGTAATGAATGCCACCATATACACCTTTTCTGCAAATCTCCCTTCGCGTTGACTAGAGCTAGCTGTCCCTGACTGGAGCTGTGAAATTGCACGGTAGTCGTGGGAAGGTGGGCTGGATGCTCAAATTCACGGCATAATATGAATATGGGTACGTGTTTACCCCCTGCAACGTACCAGGAAGAAAAGTACGATGGAATACTTACGAGCCCAACCAAACGAGTTATTCTTAAGTTACACGGCTTGACTTGTACTGGGAAATATCAAGCAGTAATTTGAATGAATGAGGAGTTATGAGCATTGTGGTCCATCGGTGGGGTATGTAAAGTCATCTACCCATTCGCTGCACTGCATACTATACCAAGCCAGGCCTAGGGGGTTCAAACCTCTTTTCATCGGAACCGGGTCAAACGATGTAACGGAAGCCTGGTGCCTGTCAAGCGTTTTTTGGTGGACACTTTTCAATCGAATGATTTCCAGAAAGGTGATTGTGTCTCTTCTTACCCTGTCCGCTAGCTGTGATGTGTCTACACGAGTATTGGGGATTCGCTCGCCATACACGCGATTGCGGCGCGTATTCTCATAACGATAGTGAGTCTGCACCGGAAGTATGACCGTTAACGTGGGATCGCTCAGGTGAGAGAAGTTTAGCAAGCTATACCGCAAGAACAGATGCGCATAAAAGATCCGAGGAACAGCAGGCCGACCAGGACTAGTACAAATGAAGTTAGTACATTTGAGATGCTTCCCCGCAAAAAGCAAACTTGCCTGAAAAGCCTTTACTGTCGTGGGTCGGTCGGTGTGTGCGGTGCATTTCACAATAATTTGAATTCGATCAGAAACTTTCGTGGATACTTATACTCGCTCCGATGTTTTCCGAGAGCGAGACAAGTCCAAGGCACACAAACACTCACATATACCGCGGCCCTTCAGTAGTGGGGAATAGATGCGACCCGAGAATACTACCACATTGCCCGATGGCCATATAAAGCGGTATACCTGTAGCGCGCTTGGTTTCAGAACCTAAGTTGTGAGCGTCTAGATACACCCGTCAGAAGAACTGCGATCGCGATCATACACCAAGAGGAAGGGGAAAGGTGGGTGTCCACAGCCCGCGCTTACACCAGGCGATAACCAGTCCGATTGTCGTGTACGTGCCGCTGACAATAAAAAAAGTCGCAAGTACCGCATGTGTTCGTCATTGGCAATAGTGAGTAACATCCTGTGGGCAGGCTGATATCAATTCCGTTTCACGGTCCCGACGGTCACGGTACGGTACAATATCGGATTGGCATAAACTGGCTGACCCGCGAAAGTCCTTTTTCTATTTTTTCTGTTACGAGAAAGAAAAAACGGACACTTACAAATATCCGGCTCCGCCTACCGCGCTTGAGATGACGATGAAAAGTCCGCGGGTGAGGAGGCGGTCGGATAACCAGGAGGAGATTATGATGACGATGGATGTGACAGCATAGGGTGGAACAGTGAGTAATTGCGCAAGCGCGTTAGCTGCGTAAACACGCCCCATCTTAGCAGTGTGAATACATCAGATAGAGGGAGAGCCCTTGGGAGAAACACACTGTATCCGAACGTCTTGATGATCGTGGGCGGAAATGCGTAAATAGAAGCGAGCGCTGCGTTTGCTCCGAAATAGACGACGCAGATCTATGTGAGAAAATAACCTGGTGTGAGGGCCTGCTTACTGTGACTACAGACGCTTTGCCCCGAAGGCCGAAGGAACACTTACTCTCCAGTCCTTGAATGCATCGGCGATATGGCCTGGTAAAGAAAGGGTGCGTGAGCCCACGCTTCCCCAGCCAACAAAATACAGTGGACTTTACGCTTGTTTATATGATAGCCTATATCAGCACTAGCATCTCGATTGGCAAGAGCCAAAACAAGCTTCCGCTCTTCCTCCGTGAAAAACTTTGTCGTTTCTGGTCGATCCGGCAGGAAAACTATGGCGATGAGACCTAAGAGAACCGCAGGAATGCCCTAACTAAGGTGTTGAAGCTAGCAATAACGGGAATAAGCCACGTGGAGAAACCAGACCTCAACAATGAAAAGCAGGCGCCAGTTTTCGATCGTGGCGTGAACGTGTTGTATCCCAAAGGCAATGAGACCACCAAATGCGCTAGCGACGGCTGCGAATCAGAACCAGTACCCAAGGCGTAAGCCGAGCTCGTGCTTCGTGTAGAACAATGCTGTAATACCAGCGTCAGAACATTCGTGAGCTGTGATTAATGAAGTGCCTACTAAAGTAGAAAATTATGCCAGGACCGAATCCTGCTTCGAAGACACCAAGACCTATCCGAGCAACCATGAGTCCAGCCTGATTGGTCGCAGTGGACCAACATGGTAGATCCCTAAAGATGAGACTACTGCACTTCCGTGCCTCAGAAGAAGGGGACCAACCGAGAGAGTGGAACAGATACCCCAACCGATGGCCGCCGAACCCAACCAAAGTCGAGGGGAGAAGAGTTTGGAGAGGATGGTAGCTGGAACCAGGCATAAAATCTACCCAAATCCAGATCCAATGTGAGACATAGCGACGACTTTTACGCGTGGAAGAGCCTACACAAGATAAAAAGAAGATCGAATTGACCCAGTCGAACCTCTTTCCTGTGGGATCGCCACCGAGAACATCCTTAGCTAAGCCCTGTAGACGTGCGTTACCCAAATTACTTCTGTCCAGGTCTAGGGTGGCAGCAGTCAGTCCAGAAAGCTAACGCGAGGCTCTCAAAATACTGACAGCTGAACAGGTACATGAGGCTTGTGATGGGTAAGATACGACGGTCCAGTTTGCGAACCAGGCGACGTTCCTCCACGGAGACAGGCCCTTCAGGCTGAATGCTTGGCAATTAAGTCACAGCCTCATCAGGGTTGACGTCAATTTTCTCATCAGGCGCCATAACGAAACAGCGAGAAAACCCAGTATATGGATGGAAGAGGTGGCAGAAAGACTACCCGGTGGGAGAAGAACTGTGAATGAACCCGTCGGAATCTGTCATATTTGTGAGAACCCCGACATGTTGAGAGACGCTCCGCTCAATGAGCCCAATAGAATACTACGTCTGGCTTCTCTGCCACATGAGCCGAGAACCGCATGCCACACTGGGTGTATGCTTTTCCAGGTCCCTAGGCCCCGATTGGAAGGCCTCGGAGAATGAGGAACCAGAACTCACCTGTAAAGTGGACTAACTGTCCATTTGTGCTAGAGAACATCAGCTACACCAAAATGGGAAAAAATAACACTCACCAGGCCACCCACTCAGCTGTGAACCTAAGAGCTCAGTCCAGCAGCCTGGTCACCGCTTCGATGACAATAGGATGCGCCCAGGCATATGTGCATGTCATAACCAACATGTGCCATACACTCTTAGATATAACAAATGAATCATTCGTTATATCCAAGAGTGTATGGAACAATGGGGGGGCTTGAGGGAAGACGTGGGAAAAGAAGGCAGGCATGATGAGGCTCAAGTGTTGTGGGCACGTGAGTGCTCGATGCATGTGGGTGAAACTGGTGACATCACGAAATTTACAAAGGTATGATTGGCCATGATCAAGTCTGATCATGTGCATCCTGTGCATCATGCTTATCATATCTGAGTTGTATGATCATGTAGGGTGGTGGATGGGATTTTTCATATGCATGTCCATCATATTGTATTGAGATTGTTGATCCTGATCAGTGTGTGTGACTTTGGGTGTAGGTTGATCAAGCCCATCCCAACTGATTGTATATGATCATGTCCAGTTCACATAGATCATATAGGGTGGTGGATGAGAGTTTCTGGATGCATGTCCATCATATTGTATTGAGACCGCTGATTCTGATCAACATGTGTGACTTCAGACATATGTTGATCAAGCCCATCTCCATTGATCGCATATGATCATGTCCAGTTCATGTTGATCATGTAGGGTGGTGGACAGGAGTTTCTGGATGCATGTCCATCATATTGTATTGAGACTGCTGATCCTGATCAGTATGTGTGGCATCGGACATATATTGATCAAGCCCATCCCAACTGATCACATATGATCATGTCCAGTTCACATTGATCATGTAGGGTGGTGGATGCAAGGGGGTGGCAGAACGCGAATCCCGAACCCTATGTGGGGGAGGGGGGGGGTCCTTGGACCCGAAATCCGAAATTTTGACCCCTGGGAAAATGGCCTAAAAAGGCAATAGACTATCCAAGTTGAGAAGGGGGGGGGTCTGTTGACTGTTGTCCAGCCTCCAATGATGATCAGTCATCGTCAGTGTAGTGACAGCTTGGTGACAGGAGAAAAAGTACCAGTATACCAGTAGCCTACTATAGAGAAACCTGCTTTTTTCCCCTCAGCACACATCTTGGAGCACACTGCCAGTGAACTAATCGACACTTGCATCAACAATCTGTTTCAAGCATTATAATCTTGATTAGAATGGCAAAAACAAATACATCTAAGTATGACAATGGCGGATTTTCTCGCGCCGCAGCTTGTGCTCACAGCACGCTCCGGTGCACCGCTTCGCCTCATGGGCCACCTCGTGTGGTCCTGTCTAATTTTTTGGACTCCCGCGGGCCTTGTGCCCGCATCTCGTGTTATCTACTCGCCTCAGTTCTGCCTCGATTCTCTTTGTACTGTTACCTCTCCGTTTCCGCCTGACTGTCTAGATTACTCAGCGCGTGCCCATTCTCTTTCAACTAGGAGCGCACGCTGTCAATCCCTGCCCGATTACTTGCTTCAAAAACCCATGAGTCCCTTTTACATCTCTTTCTACATTACTGACCCTTTACTTTCGTCTTTCATACTTAGTGTCGATCCCTCATCCCGTGTCATCAAACGCGACGAGCCCAAAGGCTCTTTCCCCTCGCACACTTCATTTCCGCTCTTTCTTATTGTCTCGTCAATTCGCGCCCTGGTACTCAAAGACTCAAATTGCCACTATACCCTACTTGTTACAACTCGTAGTACAAAGGTATTGCATGTATTTAAGCAGTCTCGTCGTTCCCGAATATCTAGAGCATTGTGTTCCTCTTCTGATCTGTGTGCCGTTGCCTTGAACTCCTCGACCTCCTCACTACCTCTCCTTGCATCGTCCCCTTCTCGTCATCATCCCTGTCGTCGTGCTCGCTTCGCTCGACGCTTCCCGAAACCGTTTATCGCGCTA